>JAVJAQ010005136.1:0-149877 GCA_032362365.1 Zygogramma bicolorata
GTCCTGATAGTAGTAATGTGTTAATAGCATGTTTCAAACGTCAACCTCAAAGTGTACATGTTTTCCTAAGAAAAAAGGTGAATGTTAGTACAGTGAGTTTACTATTTCAGAAGTGAATTAATTATTATGGAATCCACAGTTTCAAAACTTGTATTTTCTACTGGATCGACATTTTTTCAGGAAAATATGTATATTTCGAGTCCAAAATTTATAACATACTACTCATGAGACTTTCAAGAGAATTGAGGTGAAAATGAGATTTCAAGATAACTAACATGTGTAAATTGGTCGAAAATTTAAATTTTCAAAGTTTTCGTCTCGAGGACTAAACAAATTTCGTTTTCAGTTTTTCACAGAATCAAGTTTTTTGAATTATCATAGTGTCACCGTATCAAATTTGAAAAAAATGGGTCCTACGCCTCCATTTTGAAAGGAGATGGTTTCTTGTGTTGTGAGTCTAGAAAAATGTGTCTTTGAAATTCATAATTAGTTCACCTAAAGTGAGTTGCCACCTGTCACGTTCAATTTTGGAGTTTGCTACACTAACGCAAGTTTTCAAGCCAATTTGAAGCTTATACCATTACGAACTCTGTTTATATCGAGGTTTATATTATAATAGTCAACCTACCTTTATACATAAACGCACCTGATTTGCCTTACCTACTCCGTATTTGTCAACGTTCGACCAATAAGTACTCATTTCTATCAACTAATAATAAATCATTCAGACATAGCATGCAAGTTGAGATTTTATTATGCAACGTATTAATATCTCGAGACTTGTTCGTTAATTGAACAAATGGCTTCATTGCGATTATCTTTTAATCCATTTATATGGAATTTCCTTTCTCGAACGCAATACAACCTCTCGAGATTCGAATCTTAATTATTCGACGAGCAATTTTCACTGAAAGCGATGTTTATGGGAAACGTAATAAATAATATTCGAATAAAGCGACCACGCACCGTTGTGACAATCCTTATACATAACTCGAGTGCCGAAGCGGTATCATGCAAACCGACCGGGTAATCTGAAAAAGGACATTTGAATCCGCTTCGAAATGTGTTTTCTCCTATTTTTTTCTCTCCAGAGCTAGTTGGGAACAGTTCGTTCATTAGAGTCATGAATTATAGGATCTATGAACAAAGTAAACATGCATAAGTCGTAATTTTGTTTGCCCGTCAAAATTTCAAACATACGTTACTCGAAATTCTGTATGACCATGTTGAAATTAAAAGCACGTCAAAATTTTAAACATACAGCTTACCCAATTCATATTGGCACAAACTCAGATACTTTTCCAGTTTCACACTGGTAGTATAGACTATGACGAAAAAAAAACACCTAGAAATAAATTTCAAAACAGTGAACACATATAATAGGTGTTTTTTCTTTCTTAGTATACTTCACAAAGATTGCTGAGCATATCCGACATCAGTTCTGTGCCAAGATGGATTGGATAAGCTGTACGTTATAAGTTATGGAGTGAAATTTAAACTTGCTTCTAAATTTAATATGTGTGGTTATAGAATTACCACTGACATATGTTATGGAGTAAAATTTCAACTTGCTTCAAAATTTAACATGTGTAGTAATAGAATTACCACTGTTATATGTTATGGAGTCAAATTTTGATGAGAATTTAGACTTGCTTTGAAATTTAACATGTATGTTATAGAATTACCACTATAATCATGTAGATTTTTTTGTTCATTGGTTCAGTTCAAGCTCATACATATTATTTTGGATGCATTTCAGACAGTGCAGACTTGAAGCAAAAATACTGGAGTACATTCTTTCTTGCCACATTTATAGGTCAATAAAACTGTAACGTTTGATTCGTTCGTATAAATTGATGGATTACCGAATGGATTACTTTGTGGTGGGAGATCATCACGAATGATGAGAAATGAAAATTTCCATGTGGTCTCGGTAGTGTAGTGGTTAGCACGTTCGCCTTTCAATGTGCTGGGTAATCGCACGTTAAAAGGTAAGGCCTCGTTAATCCATTGCTCGCACAAGATTCGACTTTTGCGAGTTGACGTTCTTCAGCTGGTTAACGGAACGAACAATTTCCATGTTTTTATACTACTTACATTTGTTTCGTCCTATCCGAGCCTTATCAAACGAATTCTTCAAACGGACCTGAGGTAAAATAATACCCTGTACAGCAGATCAACTGATATGATGTACAGGGAATACCTTGTACAACAGGTAAGTTTATATGTAGTATTTGTTTGTTAATGTCCTTGCAGGACGAGACTGCGGTAACGTTAGTAAGTAATAGTTACTTCCGCTATGTTCCGTGGTATGTTCCAAAAGTAATCATTTCCTGTCTGCACTTGACTAAAGATTCTGACGATGGTTACTTGAAATTTTCTTCATTGAGGTGGAACACGACCATGGTGGCTGTTCTGTTAGTTAGAATCGTACGAAAACTGATATTTTTGTCAAAATATTACAGTTGGCATTTCAAATCAACATTTGGTGGACACTGGAAAACTAGAAACTTATATTCCGTTTCAGGAACACCAAACCATGTTTTTGGTGCTTTGTCTACTTTCAGATAATATGAAATTGATTGTTTGGAAGTAATTCTTTGAAGTGAATACACCGTTTTCTTTTTACTGTTTTGGAATTTTGTTTTGCCACAATCTGAGAATACAAATTATTAATGTTTAAAAATCTAGGTAGACTCTCAGTCTACCACGAAAAGTCGACGCCCTTGAGAAAAATATTTCTTATACACTTATATTTATTCCAATATCATTTCTACATTTTGGGTTTTGGTAGGTTGAAACGCCAAAAAGTTCGAGAAATGTAAAACCAATATCATGCGATCATTCCTTGCTACATAACTGTTTTTTTTTTCATATTATTTCTTGATTTCTTTCTTCAACCAGATTATTGAAGGTGAATCAATAACAGTAATACTAATTTTTCGAAAGAAACTCGTCTTCATTTGTTCGTTTCTCGTATGATATGCGCTACTTGCTAATTTTGATTTTCTTGAATTGAAGATTATTGCTGTCGAGATCATTGTCCAAATTTCGACACTCGGCGACTGTAAATTATGTTTACCTAGTGTTATCACAATTAATTAACACATTTTAATTGAATCAATCGATAACCTCAATAACTTTGCTTACTGTGAATTATTTTCTAACAAGGTGAAACGTTCTCTACCACGCATACACTCATTGGGCCCCTTCCAATTCATGTAAATGGTCGTTTCTTTTGATGATTATTTTCCTCAATGCGAATAAACGATGAAACAGTTGAAGGCTAGACTGCTTTTACAGAGTTTTACAGCGATTATTTTTTTCACTTGTCAAAATGTGACGTTTTTGGCATTTCAACCAATAGTAGCGGGTTATTCTATGGTTATTCTAGCCAATCATTGGGTATTATACTGATAAAACTGGCTGGTCCTTTCGATTGTTTCGATAAAACCTTGTTTACCTTTGAACTGTCAGAACTATACGGTTTACCGCGTCGATTCTATTGAACTGGCTCATATTTATATAAATTATCATGAATGAACAGTTACCTTATTATTAATAGTCATTCACTTTTCACTTTTTCAGCATAATAATAACATAACACATTTCAATGAACACTCACACACGTAAATAACTCATAACCTCAACTTTATGACAGATATAGCGATTCAAATATTTAAGGTTTCCTTCAAATGAAGATGGCGTACAATTAGTTTTCATTAAATACAATTCATTTTTTGTTGTATGAGAAGAAAACCTTGTATGCAGATTTTGATACAACGACATAACGAATTATTTTATGTGCCTTCTGGCGCGATTTTCATGTCATAAGAAATTTTCAATTATCTACCTTGTACAATGAGAGGTGTGACGCCATCTCTTGGTATCGTCATATCATATTCAATGCGTAAGTGTTATATCTCTTCTGGATCATAGAGGGCCTACATCGTTGTTTGACATTTCAAATCGGGAAAATTTTCACCTTTTCTCGTTTCCTTCTTATGTAAATGAAATAATGATCAATTAAATTGTTCTTCCTTCTATTTGTTCAAAAAATAATCTTTCCAAATACAACTCGTTCTTCAAATTTAATAAGATAAATTTTCATTTTCGAAACACTCAAACTTTTTTTATTTTGAGGCAAAAGCATTCAAACAAACCGAATTAGATAAAATCACTCGTCCTACGGACTCGTGATTTTATCAATCGGTTTGTTTTCATACTTTTGCCAAATAAAAAAGTTTTTGTGGAAAATGAAAATTTATCGATTAAATTTGAAGGACTCGTGGTATTACCTTTGATTAAATGCACTAGACCTTTTAACCGATTGAAATGTTCGAAATAAACCGATCGTTTGGATCACTTTTCAGGTACTATCTCTGGTACTATATTGTTCCTGTGTTCGATTTTGATGTTTCCTGAGTTTACATGTTTTCTGGAAATAATCTAAACATATATCCCTCCTTCACCAAGTTCAATCGACCAAAATGCGTGCATTTCCATGATTTTCAAAATTTTGCTTTCAAGCAAAAGCTTTCGTGTATAATAATTTAAGATAGAATCCCTCGACCTGTGGTCTCGGGATTTTATCAAATTATCATACATTCAAGTCATTTGCTAAGCAAAATTTCGAGAATCATGGAAGTGCAGCACACATTTTAACCGAATAAACTTGGTGCACTCGGGATATAACCCCCGAATATTGATCATTTGAATTTACTACAAGATCATCCTCTTTTTTTTATCGTGCTAGGTATACAAGTCTTTCAAAAATTATGCGTCTTTCTCACCTCTTTTTTCAAATTGTACGGCATTTTAAACAAAAAACAACCTTCTTCCTTGACTTTTCTTATTATTAAAATTGAATGTATCTGCTAATGAACTAAATGAAAACAATAATGATGAGAGTTTCTTTGAATTATTTGATCTTCGCGCATGACGTCAGTAATATTGGTCTGTATGCAAAAAATAAATCATATGCAGCGGACAAACGTAATGACAACATAACCTATGGTTCTGGTTAGCTAGGAATCGTACGTTGAGAGTTCAGACTTCTGAAGATCTATCGTTCCTAGATGACAATAATTGATTATCTCGTTTATTTCTGAAACACCTTCTGTAAATTCAGTGACATGTGTGTTGGAGAACGAAGCTAATATGAGTGAAACACTTCCTCTATAATATCAATAAAATCTAGACGCTTCATTATTTAGGTTTGTTGATGAAAAAGCTGTAGGTGGATTGTTTTAGATGTATGGTTCTTCGATGTATAATATACTTTTTCTGATATGTAGTGGTTGGATCGATATCCATAAAACGGTTCCTTGGTTTTCCAGTAAAATTTATTTGAAAAAAACGTCAATTGATATACAAGAGTGTCATCAAAAAGTTATTTTGAATGGAATGTCAACCAAAATTTAATATACTGATAATTGCGGATTTACACCGTATCCTGACAGGAATTAATTTAGTATGTACTCGTCGATATCCACAATATAAAAACCATTTCAAACTGTCTCACATTAACAAGACTTTATTATTCCATGAATTGGCAATAAAAAATTCGAACAACTGCAAAGAATTTATCGTTGTAATAAATTTCGTTTCGCAATGAACCGTACAACGGACCGAAAAAAAAAAGATCGCAATGCAACCACAATGCAAGCGCTGCTCTCCTGCGTATTTAATTGACACACATTCAAAAATTTGTAAGTCGTTTTGGTAGAGGTAAATTAACCTGTTTCGTAATGGCACGTCTAATTACCTCACAAACGAGATGAAAAAAAAAATTGAGCTCAAAGTGAGAGTTTAATGCGCCTTATATGGAACCGAATTATTCTGTATTCGGGTCGCACACGGAGAAGCTTTGATTCATTGCCGTATTTAAATTATACAAATGCTTTGCAATTGTGATCATTATTTTGTTCACTGTCGTTCAAAAATTATGAGTCTTTCTGATGTATTTCATCTAGATACCAGAGTACATTTTTAACTTTTTATTTGAAAATTACATTCATGGAAAATGAAAGAAATTCGTTGGGGAATCAATGTCCAGTGGAAAAAATAACTTTATTAAATTGTATGTGTTGTTTCACTTTGCATAAGCTCTTCAAGGGGTTTCCTAGAAACCTGGACTATTCGTTTTAGATAATTTCACAACCTTATTTTTCACTTGGAAAATAATGAGTGTACATTCCTCGGCAAAAGTTTCGATTTTCCCTAGAGAAATTGTTGAGCTATTAATATTCGACTTTAGATTTTATATCATTAATTTTCCTTGAATTATTTTCGGACATAAGTATGCTAATAGATGGTAATGATAATAGAAATTTTTTTCAGGCTACTGAAGGAAATTGTATGACATAAACTTCTAGTATTTGAAAATCCCTGAAAAGTACTCGTGATGCTATGTTCCTTCTAAATGGGTTGAACAGAAAATAATTTTGCGAGATTCAATAAATTGAATGATTAAACCTATTTTATTCATAAACTTTCATTTTTCTGGTAATTTCTGGGAAGCAGTGGTGCTAGAATGGTCTGGGTATCTCCCAATCGTATCGAATATTGGGATGAAATTAGTAGATCGATATAACATGCACTTATGCATCTGTATGATGATATATAGTAAGTCCCGAAGAATAAGTAATGATGTGGATAGGAAATAAAATCCAAATAAAAAAACTGAAGATTTTTTAACTGGATCAAAAAATATATCTCAACGTTCTATCTGCTGTATGTATTTTTTCGATTCAGCCAGTCATTTTGTTAGATCACCAACAAATTATGAAGAAATATCACACGATACAATTTTTGTAATAAAATTGAACCGCATTGTCGAAAAAATGGACTGAAAATCAGAAATGCATGCTTAATTCAATAATGATTGATAACTTAACATTTGAATATGGTTCCTTTGAAATCGTAGCTTATTTGACCAAACTTGGTAAAAATAAAAGAATGGGGTAGTTTGAACTCGGTGGAATTTAATGCTACGAAAACCCAGACATGTCTCTTCTATTTATCATCGTCTAATATTCAGATGTCAGGAATAACCATTCCTACAAAATCAAGTGTCTCGATGATAGGAATTACAATAAGTGATTATCTCTCATGGGAAAACCATGTGAGATCGATCGCTAAAAGTGCTTCACAGAAACTTGGATTTCTATTTCGTGTGACGAAATACTTCACTTCTCGTCAGTTTCTAATAATCTACAAGGCTCAGATACGACCTGTCATGGAATACAGTTCTCATGTGTGGAGTTCGGCACCAAAACATTCATTCAGGCTTCTCGATTCTATTCAGAGAAAGGCAATTCGTCTTGTTGGTGATTTTCTTCGTTCACAGACTCGGTCACTTCATCGAAACACCGTAGAAGGGTTGGAGACTTGTCTCTCTCCTATAGATAGGTACTGTCACGATTGATGCTCTTCCGAATTGTTATCAATCGTTCCACCCCTGGCAATATCTACACGAATGACTCGACGAGTACAGAATTCCCACCCCTTTGTTATGAATTTGGAAACCTGTTCTTCAATAGAACAGCTGAGCTTTGGAAGTCCTTGCCAAAAGAGGTTTTTCCTGAGGCTTACTAGCTTGGGAAATTGAAAGTGAATGTTAATTCGTATCTCCTGCCCCTTGATTCGCGTGGTGTTCTTTGAACATTACAGGGCTTTCCTCCCGTGTGAATCTACATATAAAAAAAACATTGATTGGAATTTTTGCTCAACGAAGTCAAAATCATGTTCGTATTAATTACACAAATAATCTGCCATCGACAAAAAACTTTCGTATTTTTTACAAATCATGAATGAAAATCTGTTCTGTATAATTCTAATCACTTACCAATTTTATTTCAATATATCTTGAAAAAAGTATTTAAGAACATGTATAATTATGCCCAGAATAATAGAAAAATTATTATTTTTGGACTGTAAAATCTAAAATTGATATTCTCATAATATATATTTTATTTCAATTTTGACTTCTGGTTCTTGCTACCTGTTCGACAAATATCAGATAATAAAATTATAACCCATGTTTGATTGGAGCCAATTAAGCGGCATTCACTTCAATTCCGCCTCACATAACTTGTCAATTAACATTAATAATTCGAAATTTCTTACCGACTGGTAGAAAATTCACAATATATATATATTTGTGTATGTATTCTCGACCGTACTTTATATACTAGATTTGGAAGTTCTCAGGTTTGCGGTCTGTTTACCAATAAAACTCATTTGTTCTTGATCTCAATATTTCGCTAATGTTTATTAGCTTCATCAGGAGAAAAGCTACAAAGAATGTGACAAAATTGTACAAGATTGAATCGAAAATAACAGTTCTACTTACAATCATAGAATTAATATTCCTGGTGTGTTCATTGCCTTGGGAAGCTGAATCGAACTACCCATGCTCGCATAGTTACTGCCTCACTTAAACTGAATCAGCTAGGCAAAATTCATGTTAATAGGAGTCCCTCAGCTGTACCAGGCAATGATGTAATTAACGTAAATCTAAGGGTTTTTATAAGTGAGCACATGTCTGTCCTTATTTTTAAATATTACAAAAGTGATTAAATAGAACTCAAAATATTGCAATAAATGTTACTTAACTGACCTGTATCGGTTTTATAATTAACTGTATTTGGTTTTTTGTTAATGTGGTACATTTCAAGGAACAACCTGGTTTTCTGGTTACTGACTCTGTCTAGGATTTTTACATTCGAATAATCAAATTGATGGCCGGTTTTTTGGGAGTGGTCGACTGCTGCACAAGAGTTTTTTCCTAGTCGGGCATCGCTCTAGTGGAGGGCTATTCTTTGTTTGAGCCACTGCGAGGTCTGTCCCACATAACATTGGTTACATCCACCACACGGGATTTCATATATAACGTTGCTGTTAAGTGGGACAGGTGTTTTGTCTTTGACTTTTGAAAAGAGATCCGAAATTTTTGTGGTGTTGTATCTGGCTATTTTTATCTGTGGAAAATCTTTGAAAATATTTGTGATTTGGTGGGATAATTTGTCTACAAAAGGAATTGATTTGTATTTGAACTGTATGTTACAATCTTCAGTTGGTCCGTCATAGAAATTAGAGTTATGAATTAGTTTCTTTAGGATATGTTTAGGATATCCGTTGTTCGTGAAGATGGCAAATAATTTCTTTAGGTTCTGTTTTAAAAAAGTTTCATGACAAATATGTGTGATTCTGTTTTTCATGGCAATAACTGTATTGTATTTTTGATTTGTTGGGTGATTGGATGCGAAATTAATGAATCTACCGGATGTGGTTTCCTTTTGATACCAGTCCAATACTATCTGGTTTTTTTCCGTTCGTATTAATCTGGTGTCTAGGAACGGGACGCTACTGTGTTTTTCTTGTTCTACTGTAAATTGCAAGTGTTTATTGAATGAATTAAACGTGTCTAAAGTTATCCCTACACTGTCAACCGGCACTGCACAAATAATATCATCCACGTATTTATATAAAAATGGAAATTTGAACGGTAATTTTGGGATAATGGAATCGAGTAGGTAGTCTAGAACTATCTGTGCTAAAATTGGACTAATTGGGGAACCCATTGGGGTACCAAATATTTGTTTATAAAATTTGTCATCAAAACTGAAATAAGCGTTTTCGAAAATAAAGTTGATAAGATGAATGAAGCTATTTTTTGAGACAGTGGTGTGTTTTTTGATATGGTGCCATTTTTGTTCAAGAATCATTACTGTCAATTCTAAAGGAATATTTGTGAATAAGGATACCACGTCTAAAGAAATTAGTACGTAGTTTTCTGGTAGTTTGAAGTTTTGGATCTGATTAACGAAAGAGAAGGTATTCGGAGTTGTCAGCAAAGGCGGATTTGAGGATATTGGCCAGATATTTCGAGGTATTGTAGGTAGCGGCGTTTATGGAACTTACTATCGGGCGTAATGGTAGGTCAGGTTTGTGTATTTTGGGTAAGCAATAGAGTTTAGGAAATAATGAGTTGTATATTGTGAGGTATTTAGCGTCAAGTTCTGTTATTTCAGTTTTATTTTTTCGTTTTTTTATTTTATTTTTTTGTTTTTTTTGAATTGTTAAAGTTGGATCTTTTTTCTGTTCAATGTTTGTGGCGTTATCTTGTTGTAGTTTTGTGGTTTTTTTTTTGTATTCTCTCCTTTCCATTCCCACCGTACAATTACCTTTGTCAGACTGAAGAATATAGATATCTGGGTTTTCTTTGAGGAAGTGTTTGGTTTTGTTAAACATTATGTTGGTGTAAGTAGGCTTATTTGCTTTTTAAAACAGAACATAAAGAAATTATTTGCCATCTTCACGAACAACGGATATCCTGAACATATCCTAAAGAAACTAATTTATAACTCTAATTTCTATGACGGACCAACTGAAGATTGTAACATACAGTTCAAATACAAATAAATTCCTTTTGTAGACAAATTATCCCACCAAATCACAAATATTTTCAAAGATTTTCCACAGATAAAAATAGCCAGATACAACACCAAAAAAATTTCGGATCTCTTTTCAAAAGTCAAAGACAAAACACCTGTCCCACTTAACAGCAACGTTATATATGAAATCCCGTGTGGTGGATGTAACCAATGTTATGTGGGACAGACCTCGCAGTGGCTCAAACAAAGAATAGCCCTCCACAAGAGCGATGCCCGGCTAGGAAAAAACTCTTGTGCAGCAGTCGACCACTCCCAAAAAACCGGCCATCAATTTGATTATTCGAATGTAAAAATCCTAGACAGAGTCAGTAACCAGAAAACCAGGTTGTTCCTTGAAATGTACCACATTAACAAAAAACCAAATACAGTTAATTATAAAACCGATACAGGTCAGTTAAGTAACATTTATTGCAATATTTTGAGTTCTATTTAATCACTTTTGTAATATTTAAAAATAAGGACAGACATGTGCTTACTTATAAAAACCCTTAGATTAACGTTAATTACATCATTGCCTGGTACAGCTGAGGGACTCCTATTAACATGAATTTTGCCTAGCTGATTCAGTTTGAGTGAGGCAGTAACTATGCGAGCATTGGTAGTTCGATTCAGCTTCCCAAGGCGATGAACACACCAGGAATATTAATTCTATGATTGTAAGTAGAACTGTTATTTTCGATTCAATCTTGTACAATTTTGTCACATTCTTTGTAGCTTTTCTCCTGATGAAGCTAATAAACATTAGCGAAATATTGAGATCAAGAACAAATGAGTTTTATTAGTAAACAGACCGCAAACCTGAGAACTTCCAAATCTAGTTTATAAAGTACGGTCGAGAATACATCACAAATATATATATATATATATATATATATATATATATATATATATATATATATATATATATATATATATATATATATATATATATATATATATACGGGGGCAGTATTAACGAGATATTGATTGCCCGACTTGCAATTTTCTACTGTATAGATTTATATATGTATATATATATATATATATATATATATATATATATAAATTGCAAGTCGGGCAATCAATATCTCGTTAATACTGCCCCCGTATTAGGCAAGTCACCGGTTTCATAATTAGATTCAATCAAACTATAATTCAACTGATTTTGAGCTTTCATCCATTCTATCCCGATACGTAAATGCAATTTGCCCTGAAAACAGATATAATAAGAATTCAAAGCTTCCTCCAGAAGAGATAGATATCCAAAGAATGGATTTCAGGACCATCTCACCTCCTCGAGTAACATTCTAACAAAACTTACTATTCATGAGTATTCGTGCGCAAAATTATTTTTGCACAAGAATTCGAGAGGTATCACGTGCACGGATCTTTCCTTATATATAACTAGCTGACCCGGCCACGCGTTGCTGTGTCTAAAGTTTTTGTTATATTACATTATAGTAAACAATCTAAGAGGAACAATAAGAGAACATCAGTCACGGAGTCCACTATGCTTTTTCACACAGATGGTATTTGTAAAAAAATATGGTGATCTCCTTTTGACTTTCTACTACTATAACCCTTTAGTACAACAAAGACGAAAATGTTGATGTTGGTATACAAATTCACTGGATTGAGATTTGAAGGGGAAGTACGTTGAACACAATTAATTAAAATGTTCTTACACTTGATATTAAGCAGAAATCAATAGGTACAAAATAAAAATTTATCAGATTTATTATTTCCATTTAATTTTATAACAAATATAAGTATATTACAGTATAATACAGTAAATAACATGTGACGCTTAAACTCATGAATGAGGTAGGCAAGGCAGACAGTCTTAAACTTTTAAACATTAATATAAATTTTTTTGAATCATAAATACTATCAATTTCAATTCAATTTAACACCAATCGGTGCACAATGTTTTTGGTTAACCTGTCTTTAGCTAACACAAATAGATTCGACGGTTTCCCAACACGTGAACACGCAACATCTAGTTGCCCATGAGAAAAACATGGATTTTCCAAATCTAAACCATTTGTGGATGTGCATGACCTTCTGCTGTCCTGATTCTTTGAGTTGGATTTCTTGATTCAATTTGTTCTGCCGACTGATGGGCTCAGCAGCGCCATCTATTGATTACTTACTCAACCCAATCGAAAGGTATCGACATCTTGATTCAATTTGTTCTGCCAACTGATGGGCTCAGCAGCGCCATCTATTGATTACTTACTCAACCCAGTCGAGAGGTATCGACATCTGTTGGAATCATTTGGAGTTAACAGATAATTGTGACTGTCAAATAATAACAGACAAATAATTAGCAATTAATTGAAATTGCGACTATAATTTGAGATTTAAACTATCCTATCTCTCAAGTTGGATCGAACTGCACATGGTGTGCGAATTTTATTATAATCGGTTAAGTGGTTTAGGAGTCCATTGAGGACAAACATTGTGACAGGAGATTTATATATATTAAGATTACGTGTATAATGTGTTTTCAGTGTACAGGCTGATCGCAGGCGTTTTTCACATTCATAGTTTACAACATATAAAATAAAAATTTAAATATGTGCAGTGGTTGAATTTATTTTTCAACAGAATCATTAAAATGTTTTCATCGGAAGAAAATGGACAGTTTCATATTGTTTCCTGATAGAATATGAACTGAAATTGATAGTTTCTCCTGCAACTATCTGTGAATATGATAAATTGTAATGATGACTGAACTGAAACACAGTGAGCCGAATCAATATATATTTTCAACATGTATTTTTTTCAGTTTCGATCAACGACAATAGAGCAAATGAGACTTTTTGGCCGGGCCAAAATGCAATGAAGGTAAGAAAAAGAAACTTCATCCGAGAATCTCAAAAGAGAGTGGTGATTCGTTCTCGTCAATAAAATGAACTTCTGTGAATGATAAATTTCTATCCAATGAGGGTGTTCGCTGAATATTCGATGTTACTTCTTTCATAGAAATTCATTTAATTTCATTGGGTTGAAAAAAAAAACAGAAAATACTTTCAGATAAAAGATAATAATAATAATAATAATAATTGCAGGGGAGACGACACAATATCTGAACAGTCTCTGGTGAGTAGCGCCACCACTTACCTGAGCTTAGGATGCAAAATCGGACCGGCAGCTAATGCGCATCCGGGAGAGAAATGCTTCTTCTCTCTGGTGCCGGCCGTGGGCCTGCTGGGCTAACCACCTTGCAGGCCCTTTACTCAGGTTCCGATCACTAGAGGACAGGGCCCCCACAACCGACCCCATTCGGATTGGGGTCAAAGGCAAGGTGGAGGGGCCCAAACCGATGGACAGCCCTATGACGACTCTGGCAATGGACACGGACAACGTTTTGAGTGGACCGACGAATTGAGAGACGACCTGATGCGGTGCTACGAGAGTAGTGAGCCTGCCCGAAGGGGATACATGGCGAGAATGCATGCGCTGTGGTGCGTGGCACACCCGGAGCATGCCGCCTTTTCCGCCCAAAATCTCAGGGATTATGTGTCCCATCTTCGTGACCGTGGCCGTGTACGTGCCCCACCGAGGCCGGTTGAGCAGGCGGTAGAAATACCGCCAGTGCGTTTGGTGAAGGAGGTGCGCCTGGAAGCACCGAGAACCCACAACATCGGGACCCGGAGGATGCTTCACAGAACAACTGGCCCGAGTGGATGCAGAGGTTCGTAGTGCGCTTACAGAAGAGGCCGACATCTGGCAGATCAACTGTGCCATGTATGACGCTGTTCAGGCTCTTTCTGGGAGAGAAGGAGGTGACAGATCCTTCGACCCCTCTAGGAAGCATGAACAGCGCATATACAAGATGGAGGCTAAGATCAAGTCGGCGAGACAACACGCGTCTCATATCCAATGTGTGATGGATTACTTAGCGGCTCAAAGACCATTTACGCACGCAGTGCTGCAAATCGCTGCAAAACTGCGGAGATCCCATCACACATTGAATCGAGGAGTGCTGCTCACCATCAAGCAGCATTGCCTCGAGCGGATACGAATGCTGGTGACTGCAAAAAAGTCACTAGTGAGGCGGGCGAGGGCTTTCTCAGAGAACGAACAGTTCCGCGAGAAACCCTCTCGCCTATTCCAATTGCCTCCGCGTGTTGTGGATAATCCGCCGGCCGCTGATCGGGTGGAATCCTTCTGGAAAGGTATCTACGAGCATCCGCAACCACTCAACCGAGACACTCCAGCCCTGACGCAGTTTGAAGCTTTCTGTAGAAGGCTTCAACAGCCTAAGCCCGAAATACCGCAGGCTGCAGGGGGAACTTGCTGATCGATAGATGCATCACGCAGGACTCCGTGCAAGCGGAATCTTTCTATGGCCTGGATCGACTATCGCAAGGCATTCGATACAACATCACATGAGTTGTTGTTGTACTTACTCGAGTACCTTGCGGTACCCGATCAATTAGTGAGATGCATCGAACAACTGATGCCGCTCTGGAGGACCCGCTTCACCATAACATCAGGTGAAACCAGGGTCCAAACAGAGCCGATCATCATAAGAAGGGGTGTTTTTCAGGGAGATTTCCTCAGCCCCTATCTCTTTTGCATCTCACTAATGCCATTATCCGTTGCACTCAGGAAAACCCGGGGATATAACTGCGGCACCTCTGGAAACCGGAGGCATAAGTTCACCCATCTTTTTTATATGGATGACCTCAACCTCTATGCCTCTGGAGAAAGGGACCTACAGCAATCCCTCAGGTTGGTGCAGGAGTTTGCGCATGCTGTCGGTATGGAATTGGGGATTGACGAATGTGCACTGGTTTATCTCAAAAGAGGACGATGCGAGGATTTCGCTGAGGATGCCCAACTCGTAGACGGAAGCATTCTACATAATTTGAATGCCGGAGAGACATACACCTATTTGGGTGTGGAACAACGCCACACCAAAGAGGTAGACTCGTTGAAAAATGCTCTCCGTGGCAAGTATAGGCAGAAACTACGGCAGATCTGGTCCTCAGAGCTGTCGGGCAAAAACAAAGTTTCTGCCACCAACATGCTTGCCATTCCGATTCTACTCTACTCCTTCGGAGTAGTCAAATGGACTCAGGAAGAGTTGCGGCAACTTGACGTGAAGACTCGCAAAATGATGTATATGCACAGAAGCATGCATCCCAAATCGTCCGTTCCACGGTTATATCTCCTTCGACAACAAGGGGGCCGTGGACTTTTGAGTTTGGAGTGTCATCACAACAGAATGGTACTGGATGGAGCCTGAAGAGTCATCAGGAGTTCGGATCCTCTACACTGCATGGTCCGAGATCATGAACATGCAGGAGTCGGAGCCTTTTTATTCAAGACAACAAGGCGCGCTGCTGATGAACTTGGCATAGTCTTCGACACCGAGCGGGTAAACCAACTCTCTGTCACCGAGTTGGAGCCCGCACGGAGAAAAGCTCACATCAAGGCTGCAGAGAATGCTAAAATGCTGCAGCTGCATACAGACAAGCCCATGCATGGAGTCTTCTTCAAGAACATCGGGGACCATGGCTTGTCTGTTAAGCTGACATTTGCCTTCCTTAGGTCAGGTGAGCAGTCTCGGCCTATATCCATCGCCATAACGCAGCCTTACGAGTGCTGTACTATTTTCTTCGGCACTCGTATGAAATAGACCGGACACCGGTACTGCCTTACGCTCCATGGGATATTGAGTCCGTTGTGGAGAATGAAAGGTGTCGAATTTTTTGGAACATTTCATTTCCCTCCCTCAGGCAAATACAGGCCAATAAGCCTGATATAGTCCTCTTCGACCACTGAAGTAAGACGATATTCGTTACTGAGTTTTCGGCCCCTGCCGAAACGAATATCGTCCGAAAAGAGGAGGAAAAACGGACAAAGTACCAGGATTTACTTTACGAACTCCGCAGGCTCCACCCGGACTATTCTGTCAATTTAGTGGTTTTGATCATAGGTGTTGTCGGTGGTTCCGGACCGACGCTACTCTTGGAGCTCAAGATCATACCGATATGCCGTAATGCGGCAGAGATCTTGGCCGGCCGCATGCAGAAGGCCGTTGTTCTCGGTTCGTTGCGTCTGCTCAGGACTCACGATTCTCGGAGCCAGTGACCACTTACTCCGCGGTGCGGGAAGTGGTCATTGGTTAATTATACTAGCGCGTTCCGCCCACTGGGTTGGAGCATTGGGGACTACGGACCCGACTAGATTTGTTTAAACGAAAAATAATAATATTAATAAGGATGCTTAACAACATCTGAACAGTCTCTGGTGAGTAGCGCCACCACTTTCCTGAGCTTAGGATGCAAAATCGGACCGGCAGCTAATGCGCATCCGGGACAGAAATGCTTCTTCTCTCTGGTGCCGGCCGTGGGCCTGCTGGGCTAACCACCTTGCAGGCCCTTAACTTTGGTTCCTGTTACTAGAGGACGGGGCCCCACAACCGACCCCATTCGGATAGGGGTCAAGGGTAAGGTGAAGGGGCCCAAACCGATGGACAGCCCCATGACGACTCTGGCAATGGACACGACAACGTTTTGAGAGGACCGACGAATTGAGAGACGACCTGATGCGGTGCTACGAGAGTAGTGGGACCGCCCAAAAGAAATACATGGCGAGAATGCATGCGCTGTGGTGCGTGGCACACTCGGAGCATGCCGCCTTTTCCGCCCAAAATCTCAGGAATTATGTATCCCATCTTCGTGGCCGTGGCTATTTACGTGCCTCATCGAGACCAGTTGAGCAGGCGGTAGAAATACCGTCAGTGCAATTGGTGGAGGAGAGGGTGCGCCTGGAAGCACCGAGAACCCACAACATCGAGACCCGGAGGATGCTTCACAGAGTAAAGCCCCTCAGGCCAGAACAACTGGGCCAAGTGGATGCAGAGGTTCGTAGTGCGCTTACAGAAGAGGCCGACATCTGGCAGATCAACTGTGCCATGTATGACTCTGTTCAGGCTCTTTCTGGTAGAGAAGGAGGTGACAGATCCTCCGACCCCTCTAGGAAGCATGAACAGCGCATATACAAGATGGAGGCTAAGATCAAGTCGGCGAGACAACACGCGTCTCATATCCAATGTGTGATGGACTACTTAGCGGCTCAAAGACCATTTACGCACGCAGTGCTGCAAATCGCTGCAAAACTGCGGAGATCCCATCACACATTGAATCAAGGAGTGCTGCTCACCATCAAGCAGCATTGCCTCGAGCGGATACGAATGCTGGTGTCTGCAAAAAAGTCACTAGTGAGGCGGGCGAGGGCTTTCTCAGAGAACAATCAGTTCCGCGAGAAACCCTCTCGCCTATTCCAATTGCCTCCGCGTGTTGTGGATAATCCGCCGGCCGCTGATCGGGTGGAATCCTTCTGGAAAGGTATCTACCAGCATCCGCAACCACTCAACCGAGACACTCCAGCCCTGACACAGTTTGAAGCTTTCTGTAGAAGGCTTCAACAGCCTGAGCCCGAAATACCGCGTCAACCGATAACCACGGTTGAAGTTCGGAGAGCCTTTGAGGGTTCGAAGAAGTTTGCTGCTCCAAGTCCTGATGGCCTCAATAACTATTGGTGGAAAAAGTTATCGAGCACCCACCACCACTTGGCCAGAATATTCAGTTCTTGGCTGAATGGAGAGCAGCTGATTCCGAAATGGTTTGTCGAGGGGCGAACCGTGCTTATCCCGAAGAACGGAGATTTGTCGGATCCTAAGAATTACAGACCGATAGCATGCTTGAATACGTGTTACAAGATGTTCACACACATCTTGTACATGCGTACTTTCCAGGTAGTTGATCCGGTGTTCGAACGGATATATGAGCAATAAGGGTCAAAGAGGGGTTCCGCGGGCTGCAGGGAGAACTTGCTGATCGATAGATGCATCACGCAGGACTCCGTGCAAGCGGAATCTTTCTATGGCCTGGATCGACTATCGCAAGGCATTGGATACAATATCACATGAGTTGTTGTTGTACTTACTCGAGTACCTTGCGGTACCCGATCAATTAGTGAGATGCATCGAACAACTGATGCCGCTCTGGAGGACCCGCTTCACCATAACATCAGGTGAAACCAGGGTCCAAACAGAGCCGATCATCATAAGAAGGGGTGTTTTTCAGGGAGATTCCCTCAGCCCCCATCTCTTTTGCATCTCACTAATGCCATTATACGTTGCTCTCAGGAAAACCCGGGGATATAACTGCGGCACCTCTGGAAACCGGAGGCATAGGTTCACCCATCTTTTTTATATACCTCTATGCCTCTGGAGAAAGGGACCTACAGCAATCCCTCAGGTTGGTGCAGGAGTTTGCGCATGCTGTCGGTATGGAATTGGGGATTGACGAATGTGCACTGGTTCATCTCAAAAGAGGACGATGCGAGGATTTCGCTGAGGATGCCCAACTCGTCGACGGAAGCATTCTACATAATTTGAATGCCGGAGAGACATACACCTATTTGGGTGTGGAACAACGCCACACCAAAGAGGTAGACTCGTTGAAAAATGCTCTCCGTGGTTTGTATAGGCAGAAACTACGGCAGATCTGGTCCTCTGAGCTGTCGGGCAAAAACAAAGTTTCTGCCACCAACATGTTTGCCATTCCGATTCTACGCTACTCCTTCGGAGTAGTCAAGTGGACTCAGGAAGAGTTGCGGCGACTTGACGTGAAGACTCGCAAAATGATGCATATGCACAAAAGCATGCATCCCAAATCGTCCGTTCCACGGTTATATCTCCTTCGACAACAAGGGGGCCGTGGACTTTTGAGTTTGGAGTGTCTTCACAACAGAATGGTACTGGATGAAGCCTGTAGAGTCATCAGGAGTTTGGATCCCCTACACTGCATGGTCCGAGATCATGAACATGTAGGAGTCGGAGCCTGGCGCAAGGCGCGCTGCTGATGAACTTGGTATAGTCTTCGACACCGAGCGGATAAACCAACTCTCTGTCACCGAGTTGGAGCCCGCACAAAGAAAAGCTCACATCAAGGCTGCAGAGAATGTTAAAATGCTGCAGCTGCATACAGACAAGCCCATTCATAGAGTCTTCTTTAAGAACATCGAGGACCATAGCTTGTCTGTTAAGCTGACATTTGCCTTCCTCAGGTCAGGTGAGCTGAAGTCGAAGACTGAAGGTTTCATCATGGCGTGCCAAGACGGTGTCTTCAACACCCTAGTCTATCGGAGCCACGTGATGGGTATAGAGGTCCCTGATACTGGATGCAGGCCTGCAGACAGGCGCTCGGGACTTTGATGCATTTGCTGTCATCTTGTGCAGTTTATGCGGTCTCGGCCTATATCCATAGCCATAACGCGGCCTTACGAGAACTGTACTATTTTCTTCGGCACTCGTATGAAATAGACAGGACACCGGTACTGCCTTACGCTCCAGAGGATATTGAGTCCGTAGTGGAGAATGAAAGCTGTCAAATTTTTTGGAACTTTTCATTCCCCACCCTCAGGCAAATACAAGCTGATAAGCCTGATATAGTCCTCTTCGACCACCAAGGTAGGACGATATTCGTTATTGAGTTTTCGGCCCCTGCCGAAACGAATATCGTCCGAAAAGAGGAGGAAAAACGGACAAAGTACCAGGATTTACTTACGAACTCCGCAGGCTCCACCCGGACTATTCTGTCAAGTTAGTGGTTCTGATTATAGATGTTCTCGGTGGTTCCAGACCAACGCTACTCTCGGAGCTCAAGATCATACCAGCATGCCGTAATGCGGCAGAGATCTTGGCCGGCCGCATGCAGAAGGCCGTTATTCTCGGTTCGTTGCGTCTGCTCAGGACTCACGATTCTCGGAGCCAGTGACCACTTACCCCGCGGTGCGGGAAGTGGTCATTGGTTGATTATACTAGCGCGTTCGCCCACTGGGTCGAAGCAGTGGGGAGTACGGACCCGACTATGCTTGTTTAGACGACAAGTAACAATAATAATAATAATAAAGGCCTCTATTGGTTATCAAATATATCGTTTGAAACAACAGCAGAAAAATATTGTTTAACAATATCATTAACGTAGGCTAAATTTAGTAGTGATTATATGAATGAATGTGTCATCGTAATGTCCTTTCATCCAGAGCAGATTAGAGCAAAATCGACGAGAGATGCTTGGTGTATCTATTGAGGAATTTACATGTTTTTTTTGAAATGCTCACTGATTAGCTCAAGGGCTAGTTTCCTCTGTGCTCAAATGTTTCAAATTTGAAAATCACGATAATAATATAAGATGGTACGGCATCATAATGTCCTTAACAAAATTCAGCAATAGCTAAATACTAACAAAGAATTTCCAATATCTTCTGCATCATACAACAAAAATATTTCCATCAATGGACCGATAAAATCGCCTCTACTTCTTAGGCCAGAAAAACAGTGAGAAACCAAAGGGAAAAAATATTAATCACTCATCGGATTTATTTGTCCAAGAAATAGATGATATCTCAACATCAAACACAAATGAAAGAAATCTTCAAATAAACATAAAATAAGTATGTCACAAATATTCAAGGGTATGCTCGAAGACTGGCTTTGAGTCAAATATTCTAAATCAACAATTCGTTCAGGCCAACCTCAACTCACCTACACTGGATATTCTAATGAACGAAAGTAACAACAAAAATCAGTTTGATTGATTTCGATCGTATTATTAATGGTTCTATCGAAGTCTTGAATGTTTCCATTCTTTTTTCAATGTGAACAAAACAAAAAATCATATCTCAAGGCCAGGCTATGATTCATGAACAGCCCATATTCCTCAAATCATTCGTAGAAAATGAACTGATCTCACTTTAAAAAAAAAATAAAAAAAAATATAAAATAAATATATAAAATCATCCGATCTCGATGAAATCACTGTTTTCCTCTTGGAAAAGTCAGTCCTTTATATAATTGAACCAATCACGTTTCTTGTGAACATGTCCCTCAAAATCGGAACTTGTCTGATCGAACTGAAGACGGGTTTAGTATGTTGTTTAATGAGCAAGGAATGAGCAAGGAATGATAGAATATTATCCAGCAAGTAACATGAATCTCGAATTTGATGTCAGTCAAAATTTGAATGAGTTAATAGAGCTATTATTGCTCAAGATTTGGCATTCCATTGAAAACCTGTTTCATTGTGTAGGAATAATAACAACTGTAACACAGACAATGTACCTCTTTGTTTTATCAAGGAAGGTTGCAATAAAGCAGTTATATGTTATAGCCAAAAAATGTTATTCCACTAGAATAGACATGCAAGAACTAGAGCTATAGATCTGTGACGTTTTCCGCATTTGTTTTGAAGATAATCTAAATAAGCTTCCTAGACTGAATTGAGAATTTCTTGATCGAAGAGAAAATACGGATAAAGAGATAATTGACAAATTGGTTTTCGTACAAGCAGAGCAAGTTGATCGAGGTAGGCGAGTGCCCTGCTGGAATTTTCTGTGATCTCAGTAGGGCATTCAACAGAACTGCGTCGATAAATAGTTGCTAACAAAAATTTATAATTCTGAAATTCAGGAAATTAAATTCGACTGGATAGAGTATTCCGTAAATAGTAGACACAGTATGTCATCCGTTGGGAAGAAAACGGCATCATACATAATATTGAATCAAATTATCTGAATTGTCTCATTGGTGTAGCACAGAGATCAACGCTAGTTCCAATTTTATTTTTGTTATACATGAACGAACTCCATGAACAGATGGATCATTCTTTGCTATCTATGACTGAATGATATCAGAGAGAAATGATGATGACTCAATCCAGTTGGTGTGGATCAAACGATTCATTCTTCAATTAGGAAAAAAACGAATTCGATTCATTATCATACCAGACAGTTTTGTTCGCAAATGATTCATATGGAGCATTCAATTATGATAGATGTCAATTCACAAAATTCCTTGGTATATCAACAGACGATAACCTATTTTCGAAGGTTCATTGCCAAATCGTAATCAATGAATCAAATTCTCTTGCATACATAGTTAGGACCATTCAAGCCTATGGGTTAATATAGTTATCTTCTTATAATTCCATAACTCAAAACAAGTTGATTCGAATAGTTGCAGGAATAAAAATAGAAGAATTTCAAACGAACTCGGTATTTCAACCCAATAATGTGTTCAGATAGATATATTTTGAAACAAAAATGTATTAAAACTGATGAAGGTATTCACAACAGAT
The DNA here is from genome assembly GCA_032362365.1 of Zygogramma bicolorata. NCBI lineage: Eukaryota > Metazoa > Arthropoda > Insecta > Coleoptera > Chrysomelidae > Zygogramma > Zygogramma bicolorata. The sequence goes on from JAVJAQ010005136.1 coordinate 22,604, forward strand.
TAACAAGACAAAAATTATTATCCTGTAACAATTTTTGTTTGTCGAAAAAAGAAAAAGAATGATATTACTAATATTTCCTAGGTTCACGAATGGAATTTTATTCTAATTTATATTCGTGTTGCTACAAAAGTTGAGTAAGAAGGGAAAAAAATCAACAATCACAACCTCAAGAAAAAGATTGCTTTTGAATACAATCGACCGAAATTGTTGTTTCTGTTCAAATGCAAACAATATCTAGAACAATGAAGTAATTAGTCGACTAGTTTTCAGATTTGTCTCGGCTTCAGAATACAAAAAATATGAATGTTTCCAAGAATAAAATGTATTAATCGAATGCAATTATGGCAAACAATTGCGGTCATGTCAGCGTAGTGTTCCGTGAAGCCATAACGGAAATGACAGAAAAACGTGAAACACATCTTCTTTTTCCGGGAATATTCTGCCGCCACGATTTTCTCTCCCCCTGTTCTCGTTGGCTTCTCATTTGAATAATAATTTCATTGCGAAGTTGTCAGCGGAACCGGCATTATTTCCTACGTTTGCGATTTCATTTTAAATATATTAGTACAAAATGTATTCTATTCGAGATAATATCTTCTGTAAACAATGATTTGAATGCACGATAGGGAAAATTCAATTAATTCGTTACGTATCTTCTCGAGAACTGAAGCTGTTAGTTTATATGAATCGCTCTTGATTGCTCCTTTGAAAGGAGAGGAAAAATAAGATCAAATAACAAATACTTTGACACTTGATGCATTTTTTTGACGTTGTTCTTTTCAGAATCAAAAAATAGAAATTACATGAAAGAAGTAAAATCAGAACCCTTTTACAAACACTTTCTGTTGATAGGTACGTGTATATCATTCAAAGACGTTCGATTCTTTCACAAGAAGGGTATTTTTCTCATCATGAAACTACCCAAGTTTTTGATATACATGAAATGAATGTCACCGAAATGTCCATTGAAATTGATGACAGACTTGTCAATAATTTAATATTTCGGAAAAGTATTCAGTTATTTATCCATCTTTCCACTGAAGAGCTTAGGAGATAATTTTCTCTGAGCGGAACGAGATCTTATATGGGTTAGAATGAAATACATGGTGAGTAAGATTTTGTCTACAGATAGCTCTCTATTTTGCTTGGTGTAGATATTCCTGTTTCGATTCAATTTTCAAATGCTTGGTATACAAATTGAGCAAGAAAAAGAGTTTTCTGTGTAATCTAGTGCCCGTCGTCGCCATATAGGCAGAGAAGTAGTTGTTTTAGATGAACCTTTTCTCCCTTCTTGTGAATGATATACACGTACCTATCAACAGAGAGTGTTCTTTCATAGAAGTTTCATTTATCTTTTTTGATTCGGATGAGAAAAATGCGAAAGAAGAATTCATCAAACTTTGGTACTGTCTGGAAAGAGCCGCACTCGGTATGCTATTCTCTATCTGAGTGAGCCAGTAAATATCGATACTTTATTGAAAATTTATCGATTCATTCGATATTAAATAAATACTCAATTACTTCCCCAGAAGATGATCACTGAAGTTACACACGTAAAGAACACGAGTGTATGTGACGGAATTCGACTGAATTTACTAGCCTCGTAGCCTCCTACACATAATGATGAGTAAACACGAAAATTTCGAATCACAACCACCCAAAATTCAGCTTTCATCATACGTTTCAGTATAATTTTTTTCCCCTGATTATGCTAACATTGTTTTCATGACGCGCGTCCAGTGTGGTTGATATCAGTTGATGTTATATTAATTGATCCAAAAAACAAAGTTTCCAGCTATGAGTCGTTCACCAAAATCCAATGCGATATGTATATTTTATATGAGTTAACTGAATTTTTTTGAGGCAAGGAAAATACAATAGAAAAAAATTAGTAATTGAGATCGTCGCTTCAGCAGGTGAACTCAGGCATGTCTGTTGAATGAGTTTTTCTCAGAAGGAGTAAGAAGGAGAAGTTAATAGCAATCAAGATAAACACTGGGTTGGATTCATTGCACTACTGTAACACGCCTGAGGAAGCTATTGAATAATCAAACACACGCAGCGGTTTCGAGACCTGTCTGATGAAAATCACAAAAAAATAATTTTCAAGTGAAATACAACAGATAATGACCAAGTTAGTATTTTCTCCATTCTGTGGGTTGATGTAACCGAAACAAGCTCATGAATTTCTTAACGTACCATTTCTACCATGAATCGGGTAAAATTGTTCCCAAATGAGGTTTATCGGCCATTCAACTGAAGCCCAGGTACAAGTGGTACTAGCTGGACTTGAGATATCAGTGACCAGCTCTACTAGTCGATTTTTCTTTCCATTCAAGTTATTGCTAGTCTTTTTTCGAACACACAATTGGTTTCGTATGTTTCATAAAGAAAAAAATTTTTATAATATAACGAAACTGCTACTGAAATCGAAAGTTAGTCTATCAGGTTAACCTCTTAAAATACCTCCACCTCAGTCAGAGGACTGGCCATGATTTCGAAGAGTGATGAACAGAAATTTCATTAGGATTTCATCCAATTTTTGGGCTTGAGTGACGTGGTCTAGGATTCAGAGTTCGGTGTAGTCGTAGTCAAGTTTCACCAGTTGGTGGTTTATCACAACGTTGAAGATGGTTGCCGCAGTTGAGAGCTGTGGACCTTCAAATTCGAGACCACGACTCTGAAGCTCGGATGAGGCGCCGTTTATTAAATTTGGCCGTGAGAGCATACGTTTTTTCAATTCGAAATCAGATAAGTCAGAAATTGAATAATTTGAAAAATGTATAATACAGAAGAAAGATAGTTTGGGGATTGTAGATGATAAGAATAAGTGAAATTGTAATGAAACAACTTCCCAACTCAAAGATCCTAACGATCACAGATCAATAATAGCAACAGTGCTAGCACCAAGTAGGAGTAGTAACATTCTTGAAAATGCCAACTGAGATGTTGGCGAAACTTCGAATATATACCATTCGGACTCCGAATGGTAACCAGAATTTCTGATACCTCCTTTCTTAATAAATATTTAAATATCCTTCAAAATCTTTTCATTCAAAATTCATATCCACAGAAACTGGTAAGGAGTATTTTGTACAACACACCATCCATACCACACAACTGTATAAATCCACCCCTGCAGGGCAATAACATTGATGACACTCCCATTCCAGCGATGTTCACCTCTTTACCCTACATTAAGGCAATCACACCCAAACCCACCAGACTTTTTTACCCTCATTGTAACTTAAAAATTGCCAATAAAACAGTTTTAACCATCAAATCAATTTTTTCAAAAGTCAAAGATAAAGTACCTATTACCTCTAATACTAAAGTCGTATATAGTATTCCTTGTTCAGACTGCAATAAAAATTACATTGGACAAACGTCAAAAACATTAATGAGTAGAATTATATCACACAAAAGTGATTGCAGATTACATCCGGAGAGATGTGCTCTAGCAAACCATGTAAACACATTAGACCACCGAGTCAATTATGAATCGGCGAGGGTGTTGACGGTTGAGCCACACATGACAAAGAGGATCTTTTTGGAAATGGCATTTATTGCACAAGACAATAACTGCATGAATAAAAAAACAGACTTAAATCATTTGAGCGAGATTTATTCCTTTTTACTGTCACTAGATGAAAACCCAGTCAGTACCATCAACGGTACAAATAACTCTGTTCATAACTTTGCAAATTAAAATTTGGTTTCACCCATATAACTTTAGAAAAATATTTGTTATTAGCATATATAGGAATCAGCAAATTTCTTCACAGTTCACTCAAATCCATTGATCATATATAAATTTCATAGTCACAAAACAAATACTCGTGAAACGACGAGGAACATTTCCCAAACCATCAGTTGGTTACACATAACAAGTGGCACCACTGCTCAACAATTGACAGGACAGATGACTATCCCTGTCGCTGTCAACTTCACATTTCATATTTCATTCTTGTCATGAAGACATTAACATGTCATTCTGAGACTGACCACATGGTCTACACAGATTGACGAGTTTTAATATTAATTTTAACGTGTATTTTGTAAATGTGTATCTGTGTACATCATTTACTAACCCGTTTTTATAATACAACTTCATTCCATGAGCACTCAATCAATGATTTCTTTTGAACATCGTGTCATATAACCTCACCTAAGTGTAAGTATGATAATACAACCAATTGTAACATCTTTCACATGAATGTAATCTAATTGTAGTTCCCTGATGATGGAATAAACAAAGTTCCGAAAGCTTGGATCAACTTAAAAGAGTCTTTCTTTTGTGACATTGCTGCATTCCCCACTATTCACTAGTTCAATATATATATATATATATATATATATATATATATATATATATATATATATATATATATATATATATATGTTGTTGTTGAGTTCGGGTTGAACCGCGTCTGGAGTTTTGTTCTCGACGTTTCGGCTCCGATTTTGGAGCCATTTTCAAGAGGTGAATGTGACTTCACGCTGAGGTCTCAATCTGCCTACTCCTCAGGCCCCCTGTGACAACACCTGTGACAACACCTGAGGAGTAGGCAGATTGAGACCTCAGCGTGAAGTCACATTCACCTCTTGAAAATGGCTCCAAAATCGGAGCCGAAACGTCGAGAACAAAACTCCAGACGCGGTTCAACCCGAACTCAACAACAACACACAACTGACCGCGGAAACCTATCCGAACATATATATATATATATATATATATATATATATATATATATATATAAGAGAGATAAATTCTTCGGGTTTTTAACCGTTTGGTATTTTCTGATTTGTTCGACGTTTCAAGAACTGTGAGACGAATATCTGTCCATACCGTCCTGGTTAATCACTCTTCTTAGGAAATAACCAAACAAGATAATAATCCTCCCCAATTATTATCTGATTAGAAATGGGTCCGATCTCATTGATGATTTTATCGAACTTATTTGCGCATGTTACACATATTTGGGGGCATGTCATCGAAAAAGTCGAAGAAACGTTAGTTATTGCACCCAACATTTCAAAAGCGTTTGATCCATTTTGGCATCGGGGTCTCTTTTCTGAACTGCCGTCTTATGGTTCACCTTCTCAATTGTGTGCTGTGTGGAATAGTTTTTAATAGGTCCGTCTATGTGGTATTGATGGGGTGTGGTCTGATACTCTCTAAACTCTAAATAAATGCAGTTGCTGCGCCCACTTTGATTCTACTTCATAACAAAGATTTGCTAAAGGAAACATCCCGTCACTGCATAGTTTTGCGAACGGCACCCTATATCTCCATATCAGCGTGAGAAACAAAAATTCAGCCAAGCGTTAATGTCAATAATATCAACGATGAACTGGCGGAAATCATAAAATGGGGTATCATCAATGATGGATTTCATGCTGGGGTTACCCAGGCATTTCTCTTCTCAACGAAAGCCGATCTATCTTTATCTAATATTCAGATGTCAGGAGTAACTACAAAGTCAAGTTTCTCGATGCTAGAAATGAGGATCAATATAATCATGGAAAACCATGTGGATTTCTATTTCATGCTAAAGAACACTTCACTTCTCGTTAGCTTCTAATAATCTTCAAGGCACATAAACGGCCTGTTTTATGAAGAAGTGTATGGAGTTTGGCATCAAAGCATTCGTTGATATTACTTCTTGATTTTATGCAGAGAAAGGCAATTCGTCTTGTTGGTGACTGTTTGCTCACGGACTCTGATAAATATGAAAATTTCTTATAGAAGCAATTTCGGTACCAAAGTTACAGAACAAATGAAACCAATTGGATCGTAAATACGTTGTGCTGCTGATGATAGACCCCTCTTTCACTGTTTCATTCAAAACATGAACATCACAACACAATGTATCATTTTTGATATCCCATTGCAATCCCAATACTGGAGTTCTACTTCCTCTGGTTGGTAATTCTTCATCGTTTTCGGTGAAGAATATTGGACTATTCATTATATACCCATCCCCTCAAATCAAATCTTGCAGATGCCATGAACTTCATAGATTTCCTGAGGAATGTTGAAAGTTCTTCCGTGTTATTCACACTGGTGACACAGCTATCTACATAGGAATTCAATAGTTTTGGGAGATTTCCTTCAAGAATTCAGGGGCCCATTTCAGGTGATATGAAAGAAAGAAAACTACTCTGGTGTGTCTATCAAAGGAACCTGAGATTATCCCTGTCTTCTGTATGAACAACAATTCAAAGAAATACCGTTTTCATCCGAAGCAGACGCATCAATGACTGGCCTAATTTTAGTTGTGCAACTAGTTTCTTTCATTACTGGTTGGTGTGGTATGTAATTATCTTTATTGCTTTCAACTGTGGAAATGATTTCTTCGATTATCCCTAAATTTTCCCATTCGTTGAAAACCTCATTACAGTCTTGATATTTTCCCAAACTGAATAAACTTCTTGTTGTCGCCAAGAGCCTCTCAGGAGCTAATCCGTATTGTTGTCTTTCATTTACTAAGACAAACTCACATTCCAACCTACACATCACCAAATACTCACGAAACATCTCTACCGTTTCATACTCCATTTCAAATTCTTCATCATCATCATTGAATAGTGTCATCATACGAATCTGATCATCAAAGGCGAATAATCTGTACCCTTTTTCTTCAGTTTGTACTGAACGGGCTACAATCATGTCTTTTTTCATTAGTTGGTTTCTCAATTCCATTTCTAGTTCGTTGCATGACTTGGTGAAAATTATCCTCAGCATATCTCGTTGTTTCTTTATCTTAGATGGATTTCTCCACACGGTTGCCATTAATTATGAATATAGAGATTTTAAAGAAACATGAGATCTATTGAAATGGGAAAATTATTTTTTATTGACGTTTATCAACAATTGTCGAAAAAATATCCAAAAAGTGAACAAACTGTTTTTTTTTTCTCGTAACTACACATCATACGGCGTGTTTTCACTATGAATCAACAACGGCTCCGAAACTCTGCTAAACTCCACAACGTCCAACAGACTCATTCACTTCGTTGGAGCATCGAAAAAGGGTCGGAGACTTGTCTCTCCTATGATAGACATTTCCACTGTCGGTGTTCTTTTGAATTGTCATCAATCGTTCCACCCTTCGCAGTATCAACCCGACGAGTCCGATGATGAGGTATCACAAGACTCCCTGACGAGTGACCTCACATTGAAATATTTTTCATTGAAAATCATATTGAACTTCCATATTCTGTTTTGAGGAAAGGAGACTTCCAATAACGTCACTTCAATGTTGATCCTGTAAAAGATGATTTCTTCAATATACCGCATCGAGAAAACAATCGAAAAAGGTTCCATAGGAATCCAATAACAGTAAACAGTATTCCAGGCTTCCATGTTGAATGTGCTTGTGAGATTCCACTACCTACCACTTATTTCATGGTTCTGGAGGCGATAATATTCCTACTATAGAATTACAAAAAAGTGTTGAATATAAAGCCCTCGTTGAACGATAACGGTTGCAAATCTTTTGCTGTAGGATAAACATCGAAAGAATGAGTGCAGTTTGCAGAAATTTTGCAATATTTTTGATAGTACAAAAATGCAAGTAATCAATCATTGCGAAAAAGTAAATTTTCGTTTTGAACCGATCAATATTTAAAGGAAATTCTATGATTGCGCAAAACATGATAATTGAAAGTGGTAGCGTAGAGGTAAAAAAAGGAAGTCGATGATGAAAAAACGGGTTACAAATATATACGGGTATATTAATCGGTTTCGCAGAACTTTTGTGAATTGAAAATAATTGAGAAATAATATGAACACTTATGGAGAATCGCAGTTATGTTATTCTTACCTGGTTGCAAATCCAATGCAAGTTGAAACACGTTATTACTAGCTGTTTATGAAATTTGCAGAACGTTAACAATTTTCGATGAAACAACAGACAATAAAAACTTTTTGTGTAGGTAATTCAAACAATGCTTTCAATGAGTACAATCTGATGAAAATCTCATATTTTATTTTTCATTCATTTACAAATGTTCGGTTGAGGTTTTGAATTTTCGGTATTCAATATCATATGCACTACCGACTGCCGTACATCGAACTCTAATTTTTTTGAAAAATGAACACATTTTGTTGGAGAGCGATTGTTACTATTTACGCTATCATTTCTCTATTCGAATTCAAAATTTCGATTTGGATCCATCAGAAAAAATTCATAATGTCCACAAAAATCATGTTTCTAAATCAATTTTATCCACGGTGTATGCACTCTTTTGTATCCACCGTGTATGTAATTCTTCGGAGACCCGACCTCTATGCTATTACCATGCAGATAATACACTCCATCGCATTGGATAGAAACTGTCAAAAGAATGTATTTAGCTTTGTGAATGGCTGCGAGAAAGTCAATCTTGGCCAGATTTAGATAAGGAACCGATGGGAATAACATACGAAAAGCTCGACCGGATTTCTTAAACTATAAACGACTACTCGAATCAAAAATTCTGTGGCTGAGGTATAACATTCACTTATCGAATTTTGAAGACTGTCCTTGTATTCGGATTCAATCACGATACGGATGTTGCTTGTGTAACTCGATAGGAAAATTTTTTATGAAATGAACAAGAAATTAATGTACTGTAATAAAAATTGTTAGCCAAGAAGACATCGCGAATAGATGAACTTTATTAAGTTCTCAAAAAATGTCATCATTGTTATTCTTCCTCATTGTCATTCGTCAAATAGAGACATTGAAAAAGACGAAGAAAACTCTTTGTTATTCATCAAGCTTTCGGCAATCTTTATTGCCTTCCTCAGGACGTCTATAATATAATACATAACAATATATGATATGATAATATAATGGAATGGTTACTTACTAACGTGAGATTTCATGATAAAATAGAGGCAAAAATTGAACATGAAAATTTGGAGGTGACGTTTAATTGATTTAGATATATGATATCATTTCACTCCTAGATTACGGTGAGAAAGTCGAAATGGAAGGTGATTTTTTCTTATCCCTCTCATATTTTATCAAAAAGGTGTAAATTTTGCTAAGACCATTTAAATCTGTTTTTTTGTTCATGGAATGGTCATTATTATTTATATGTATCATTTCTAAAAATACACGCTTAGAAAGATTTATTTCACTATCCAAAATTTCAGCTTGTCCGTAATTCAAACGGTGAACTCTGTTATTGACATGTTCTGATGAAGCACAAGAATTAACATTTCTTCTACAGTCACTTTTATGAGAAATGATTCGACTGTTGAGGGTTCTAGATGTTTGGCCAATGAATGTTTCAGGACAATCCATACAAGGAATCTTATAAATGACATTTATTTGATCTATTTTTAATCGAAATTGAAGTCTTTATTCTACTATGTAATTTGGAAATTGTTACGATATTTTTCTTTGCTATTTTGATATTGTCTTTTTGAAAAATACTTAATCAATTTTGGGGTCAATTCTTGTATGTAAGGTAAAGATTTGTAAATTGTAATGTTATTTCTACCTTGTTCATTATTTTCAATGGGTATTATTGGAATTGATATTGTTCTTTCAGAAAATAGTATTTGGTTAACAAGATGGCTTGGATAAGAATTTTGAATCAGGATGTCTCGTAATTTGGATAAGCTACGGTTCCTCAAACTTTGATAAGTGATTTTCTCAACTCTACTTTTGTGAGATTTAATCAGATTGATTTTGATTTTGTATGGATGGTAGGAATGATAGTTTATGAATCTGTTGCTGGATATCGATTTTCTGTACCATTCAGTAATTATGACGTTCGATTCGGATCTTATTAGTCTCATGTCAAAGAATGGTATATTATTATCTTTCTCTTCTTCAGTTGAAAATTGAATGTTTGGATCATAAGAGTTGAATGTATGTAATAATTCTTCTTTACTGTCATACGGTATAGCTAGAATCAAATCATCAACATTTCGTTTGAGGAATGGAATATGGAAAGATAATTTTGGAATACAATAATTGAGGAGTTCGTCTAAAACATAATCAGCTAAAATAGGTGAAATGGTAGATCTCATAGGTGTACCAAAAATTTGTTTATATATTTCGTCGTTGAATATAAAATAGGTTGAGTCGAAAATTGGGAAGTTTATAATTTTATGCGACGTCTGGCGGAAATATAACGCACTGCTATAATTTGACAAACAAACGGCTTCCATTTTATGTGTGAATTTATTGAGTTCTTTGGTGATGATTTAGGAAATCTCATCTGAAGTTGTAATTTTTTTGATTAATAATAACAAACAATCATGGATGCAGATCGCTCAGTGAGCCGTAAAAAGTGTTTGGTGCCAAGTTGCCGCAACTCTAGGAAGCGAAATCCAAAGAGCGGCTTCAGTGTGTTCCTTGCATTTCAAGAGAGATGATTTCTTGTTACCTGTTGAGTCTGTTTGTCTATTTTTAGGCGAGGTTGTGGTGCATTTCATCATTCATGTAATTAAAGCCTCTTTGGTGCACTAACACTACACTAAAACTAAAAAATGTCCTGGAACCAATATCATTAGATTTTGAAACACAATGCATCTATGTTCACCTCCAATGAATAGTATTGTGCGGCTATTCAAAGCATAATGAACACAGTTATATAAACCTTCACGAGAAAAATTTCGTACAATGAAAATATAGCAAAAAAACACCAAAATCTTGTCTAGCGAGGGCAACTGATGACTGGATTTCAGTTTGGCGCGTTATTTCACAAATGTAAACAAGGTAACTATTTCAAAATGGTGGATATAGTTTAACCACCACCAGCGCCCTCATCGGTCGATATTCTTCCCTATATAATCTAGAATTTTCATGAAGGTTTCTTTATCCAGGTGGCAATAATCTTCTACGCGATTCCACTTTTTATTTATACAAGTTTTGACCAATTGTAATGGTAAATTAGTAAATAGTGAAATTACGTCAAGGCTTACCATAACATAATTTTCGGGTAACTGGAATTCATTAATGAAATCAATAAATGAAAAAAAAAATCTCACATAGTATGGATTATCTGTATCATAAGCATTGGTCAAAATGTTGGAAAGAAATTTGCACAGTTTGCTACTGGGAGCATCAATAGTAGATACAATAGGTCTCATTGACAAGGTAGGCTTATGTATTTAAGGTAGTGAGTAAAAACGAGGTGATACAGAATTATAAATCATCAACGACTTGGCTGTAGTAGAATCTATTCGATGTGAATTCTTGAGATTGGTGACTATTTTGTTTGCTTTTTGTTGCAGTGTTGAAGTTGGGTTAGGTAGTGCTACATTTTATTATTATTATTTAAGAAGGCCTGAACCCTAAAGTAGGCTTTCATATGCCAAATCCATGGAAATATCATTTAACGGGATAGAAAATAACGATAGATTCCGTTAGGGGGTTCGTCCCCAAGCAATTTTTTCTCTCACCTTTTTTCTCACGTACGTTATTGTTGCTCAAATCCGTCATTTTCGTCGACGATGCTACCAGATGGCAAATAATTCGGATACAGCAATAAAAAAAATTGTCTGTAGATCATTCAAATCCCAAAGTTCAAACTTATATTACCGGTACGAACTTATATCGACAACAGTATTTGAAACCTTCATTAGCTTCCTGTTAACATTAATGTTGATCCGACAAACACAAACCTGCGTTTACTTTGCCCCTGAGGAAAGAAAAATGTGCCGTGATTTGTCACTTGAACGGAAATATCGAAATTATTTAATTTTCTGATAGGCCTTAAATGATGAACAATGAGATTGGAGCCTTTGGTGTGAAAGTTGAAACTATTTCTAGAGCTTAATCACCCTAACACCAAACTGATATTTTTGCACCCGACGCGCTTTTCGCTAACAAGGCTAGCAACTTCAGGACAGGGAAGCTGATACTAAATCTGGAGACTAAGGTCAGTTGTTTATATACCTAAAGTTCGTTAGTCCGATATGGACTTCGTCTGTCATTACCAATCAGAATTGCTGTTAATCTGGGAGTTCGTTGGTATTCGAGTGTATCTGTAATGCTGGAAATTTTTATAATAGCATTGTTCAGAATATGGTAGAAACTGAACTTCATTATGTGAAGGTGAAATTGATACATGAATGTTCGAGTAAGCATTCTAGTAGAAATAACTGATAGTGACAGGCGAATCCAACTTATACAAGTCCCTGCATGGCGAGAGGAAAGTGTTGAAGACAATAAACAATCTCAGGTTATTTCCTTGAAATGTTGTTATGTATTTTTCATGTGTGTTGTAATTGGTTGAAAGGAATAGGTGTAACCATGTTGCAGAGCCTAAATCAGAGTCATCTATAAGGTGGCTAGACGACGGCTCTATTTACCTGGAGACGAAATGGAATTGGATTTTATTGATGAACAGGTTGAAATTTCAGATGCGAGTCGATCAAAAATGAGTTCTGTCCTAAACAAACTTCTTGATCACTCGAATATGAACAATAAAATTTGTAGAACAAATAAAAACGCTTTCGACATTCATTGACAACGAAAATTATCAAGCAAGTACCTCAAACATAACTCAGTGTGAACCACCATAAGCTTGTTCATTTCGAATGGAACTTTTTCAATGAAATGAAGCGCGAATTATTGAAAATGATGATTTGTTATGTGCTGACGAGTTTCCGGTTTGCATCTGCGGCATATGTTGCGTAGGCGATGTAGCATTGGGAGAGGTTACCTTTCCTCTTGTTGAATGAATGCAATCCAACCAATGAGTGCGTATTTATAGAACTACCAGGGGCCTATTCCATGAAAGTACAAGTGTTGTACCTACAGGACAAAATAAATATTAAACATTGTCATTCTTCAAAACTTGTACTTTCATGAAACAGGTCCCTGGTGTCAGACCGACGAATACTATTCCAAATTGATCATTCGGAAGTTTCTCCTCTCCCCTGCTTGTGGGAGTCCTTGTGTTATGAACCGTTGGCATCTATATTCTATGGATGATAATAACCTCTTTTATGCAGTTGAAGTTATTTTCATGCCTATAAATAACGATTGACTTCCTATAGAGGCAATAATCCATTCTGCCATGATGAAATATGGAGAATGATTTTTATGCCAGATATTATAATTTCATGCATCAACGGATTGTTATTTGAACCCACCTTTCGTGAGAAGAAATGTCTTGCGTGAAACAATCAAATCCACTGTCAAAATGCTTTTTTCAAGTTCAGATATTGATGACAGTAGAAGAGAGATTTTTTCAGCACTTGAAAAGAGTAGACATAAGATGAAGGCTATATCCCATGCTATTATGGGGAAAAGAACCAAGCTCAATTTTGCAAATTTCTGTATCAACTATTGGACTCTCCCTAAGACATTGTTACACAGTTTTCCCAGATCTGCTAGTTTCATCTCACGACCAGTTGATCAATGAGATAGAAATACCATGAATCTTATATCACTATAAGAAAAACAGCTGCCTCAGTGTGGGCTTGAACACCAAACCTCTGCGCTACCAAAGCTCTTCTGAAGAAAGTCAATGAAAAAATATTACTTCACGCATCGTTCATGGTTGAAATTTTTGGTCAGGCTATGGAACCGATGCAAGAGCTTTCATCACCTGGAGATTGTTGCTTTAAACGAAGCCTCGATGGTGTATGTTGGGAAGTCAACTGGCGCACTCTCCCAATTGCCGAAAGGAAGAGCATTTCTACCACAATCTGCAAGTGCGCTACTGAGTATCGCCAGTTACGTTGCCCACAAGTGCGACACCATCACTTTCTCACGGATTTTTCTGACAATGCTTTTTTGTGGCTCTCCTGAGAACGACTCCAGGAAGAGTCATTTAAACATTATCACTTTTATTGTAAAATACCTTGAACTATCGATACTTGTAATTTTTATCAAAAATAAATCACTGTCTCGTAAATATGATTGTCGCAGTCAGTAGGATTTAGAAAAAAGTGAATTTATCGCGAAAACAATTTTTCAGTTTCAACTGTTAATTCAGAATCGCGAACAACTGTTCCATCGAGAATCACGAGGGGTTTATACTTGAGAGAAGAATCCAGAAGCGGACAAGAGAAGCAGACCACTATGAAAGGTACGAGTTTTTTCATTCTGTATTCCTATCAGAGTATCCTCACAAACTATTTATTGATCTTTATCCGTTAATTTGATCACCTATTACCAATTGCCGATTTGAATAAATCGTTTTTTTGTGAAATCTATATATATATATTTGAATGGTAATGGTTCGAACTTCCATTGTTCATATTATTAACTCTATTGAAACCTGTTGGTGAGAAAGGATAAAAATACAAATCAAGAAAGAAAATCAAATGATAATTAATGTTTGATTGATCAAAGAAAAATAATGTTACAAAAAAGTCGAGATATCGAATATGAAATATTAGTCGAAAAAAAAAAATTAATAAAGAAATAAATGAAATAGTATGAATAAATGTTGAATCCAAGTTTCAAGTTTAGTGTACTCACGACGTTTCGATTGCTGATATCTGCAACTGTCTTCAGGTGAAGACTAGGACGACGATTGCGGATACCAGCAATCGAAAAGTCTTGAGTCCACTAAACTTGAAACTTGGTTTCGATTTTATTTCATACGATGATTCCGGGGAATTTGTAAGTTATCAATACTAATTTCGCCATTCAAAAAGGTAAGCGCTTGACAAAGACTAGACTAGATCTACTCCTGCACTAAGTGGATTCCTCAAGCCGATTAAAAACATTTCAATCTGGAATTCACTACGAATTTTCGCGTATGCCCTTGAAACTCTCTCTGGCAACGTACCAGTGTTGCCTCGAGAATAATCTGGAGAATATATTATCAAAATTTGCCTTATTTTACCTCGATGATATTTTATTTTACTCGACTTCTTGCAAGAGCACAAGGACAGTCTCAAAGAAATATTCCAAAGATTAAGAGAAGCGAAATAGTCTACCTTGATCATATAATAACGAGTGAAGGTATATAACCAAACCCGGACAAAATCTTAGTCATCCAGAAGTTCCCATTACCCAAAAAAACTGAGCAAGCCAAAGTATTTCCAGGACTTCGCGAATATTACAGACGTTTCATAAAAACATTTGCGAAGGAACAAGCCATTCACTTCATGCTTGAAGGAGCAAAACACATCACACCACATCTTTTCGGCTGGTAATTCAAAATTCCGACAGACCATAAACCACTCCGATGGATAATGTTTACAAACGGGGAAACCCAACTCTTACGCTGAAACTTTATCACTAGTTGAAATTTAGCAAAATTTAAAGATTCTGACCATGAGCCTGATTCTTTGACAAGACCTCCTTCAGTTTCAAGTTCAACTCTAAGCTCAACTGCAGAAGTGAATGAATCCAAGAGAATATCTGCTTTGAGAATATATGTCGAAAGAGTTATCGGTAGGCTGAGAGATTCCAAAATGTTGGAACGTCATTCTTGCATAGATCATTATCATGTACAGTTATCGTTATATTATATTTTTCTCATTACTTGTGGAATTGAATAATTTTTAGGACACTCTGCTCAGAGATTGATTACATATTTTTGAGAATGCCTGTTGCTAGTACTATGGCTCGTAAAACCAGCAACAAGATTGAACAATGAGATTGAAACAAATCCTCATCTTGAAAACTTCAATAAGTTGTATTTATTGTGATAGTCTTTGAAATAATTGAATATTCAGTTTTGGAATTCCAATGTTTAAAAATATCTCTGAAGAAGATATTTTGTAGGAAGTATTGCTATAGCATGGAAAATGTATCATCTCTCATGAAATATTTTTATAGTGATTGTATTTTGATGGCATAATTTAATTTATTCACTGTCGAGTTGTTCAGTAGTCAAACGTTCTGCAAACATCTTACCTTATGTACCATGGAATTGTACTATTATACTAGTTCAATGCACTTATGTTATCCAAAACTAAATTTGTCAACTCCCCAGGGTACCACGCATCAAGTATAATATTACCTTTTTTGAAAGTTTATAAACTGTGTATGAATAGGTTTTGTATTCACTTCTTCAAAGACCGTTTTTCATTTGAATTGCTCAATCATTCGAAATATCATCACATGGTAAACTGAAATAGACAACTGATTTGAAAATTAATTTGAATTTTCGGTATATTTTTTGTAAGCTGATTTGTATATTGTCTTCAAATGATTTTGCATCATCGATTATGGTATATATTTTCCTAATATATACTCATGTATTTCTTTCTATTGATAATTATATTATTTTTTATGCTCTGAATGACCTATCATTTTGAAAAAAAAATATTTCTTTCCACATGATATATCAGTCAACTACACTTTCTATTTGAAATTTCACAGTTGTGACAAAATATGTGTGAGATGTGTTTCCTTAGAAAAAAAAACTACACGTTTCCGAGCGTTTTCGCTTCAAAATCCATATTCAAAATCCATACATAATAAGGAGAAAATCTAGGTGCGTACTTCTTGTTTGATACTATGTAGGGTCATAATGAGTGCGGTAGTCGTTCAGTAGAAGCATTCACTTTGAATTCGATGGACTCCCAGCATAAACAGATCACTGGGTTTGAATCCTGGTCAATGCAGGAGTAATTCTGTAACGGGTTGCTTTGATATCAATCCTGGTAGATGTTTTTTTGCAGTTGGGGAAACCCAGATCATTGCCACTACCGATTGTATACTATCCCCTGGAAAATAGTCAGTGGATTATGACTTGTATCAAAAAATTATAACGAGGAATATTATTCTCAAACAACAGCAACCTGTTATTTCCACTGCCTGTCAGTAAGATGTAACGAAAACATGCATCTCAACTAATGGGACATAATGCTTTCAAATACTTTCGGTTTCATACCCGAGAAGCTCTGATGATATTCTCACAAATAATCGTATTTTCAAATAGACATGGAAAGGAGTTTGGAGAGTCCACTTCCACCAGAAGTTGTTTTCAGAACTCTGGGGGGATCCTGACTGATACCACCAAAAAAACACCTTGAATAATATACCACTTGCAAATATATTTCTCACCATATAGATATATCAACATTTAACCGAATACCTGCAATAATAGTGATAAAAAGATTTTACCATTTTCAGCTTCAAACATATCAGATGAGCTGCCATTTTCGGTTTCATCTCATAAACACATAAAAAGGCAGTTATCACAAGGCATTTGTAAAATCATTTTCTGAGACTCTGAGAAGAAATAATGAACCACCCCCAGAAATACTTCTACTTTATATTTTTGAGAAGGAAAGGTGAGTCATGTATACTAACAGATACAGTTCTGATTTCCTTCTTTCACTACATAGTTACTAGAGACGATCAGGCATTCAAACTAGACAAAATATAAAACGGAAAAGAGGTTCAAGTTTCTTTTTAGGACAAGGAAAGGAGTTTAAATAGTTATGTACTCAACTAAAATGAAAGTGGGTTGAGAGATGCCAGTTTGACTTATCAAACCTCTTTTTATTTTCAAAAATATATCTAATTAGTAAGAGCTACTAGATATATGGTGTTGATACTGGCTATCGCTAACTTATTGTACCAACAAAACTTTGGTGTTATACTGCGTATATCATGACCATGCAACAATCTTTTTTTTTTTTATTTATTTTATTTAGGTAATTCAACATAAGTTCCAATTACAGAATTACGCATTGTGACAAGTTAATGCGTGTGGTATGATTAATATATTAATATAACTAATACAACTAATTAGTAACTAATAGGTACTTACTTTTTGTTTCTGATTAATAAATAATATGAAACTGACAATAATATGAAACTAGAATAAATGCTAGCAGAAGTTGATCTATACTTTGAAAACATCAAGAGCCATTTTTTTTACCCGAGCGGCTGTGTTACAAAACAAGTCTATATGTGGGAAATAAGTATTATACAGTTCTTGAATTGACATCACAGGTGAATTTCTTGAATAGTTGGTATTTCGGAAGCTTGTATAAAATAACTGAGGTGAACGAGTGGCATATGGTTTTATACTGAAGTTCAGACTGCTTATTAGGTATGCACTGTCTACTTGATTATTAACTATTTTGAAGAGGAATCGTACGAAAGAGACCATTCTCCGGGCGGACAATTTTGGTATGTTATAATGCTTGAGATTCGTTTCATAGTTCTGATAGTACAGTTGTCTATCGAATTTAAAATTCAAAAAGTTTACATATTTCTTTTGTACCCTCTCAATTCGGTCGATATATTTATGATAATGTGGGTTCCAGATAATACTGGCGAATTCTAGGTGGCTGCGAACTAGTGAGTTGTATAAAATGATCAGAGACCTATGATCAGTGAAGGATTTAGTGATTCGCATAATGAATCCGAAATTACGCAAGGATTTTTTTACAATGGATTCAATGTGATTTTCAAATGTTAGTTTAGAGTCCAACAGGATACCTAAGTCTTTTATCAGGTCAACTTTTTTCAAGTTGATATTGTTGATAGCATATGGAAAGTCTATGGCATTATGAATTCTGGAAAACGTTATTCGGTTACATTTTAGAGCATTCAGTGAGAGTTTGTTAGTTTCACAGTAAATTTGCAATCTGATAAGGTCTGTCTGCAGATTCAAGCAGTCTGTATTATTTTCGATAGTTTTGAAAACTTTTAGGTCATCTGCGTACAAGCAAAACTCAGAGTATAGAAAACATTCGCTGATGTCATTTATGAAAAGAGAAAACATCAGGGGTCCAAGATGCGAACCCTGTGGTACTCCAGATGTAACTTTGGTGTATTCTGAAAACCAACTATTCAAGTTTACAGTTTGCGTTCTATCCCTTATATAACTTTCTATCAATCTTAGTAAGTTGCCATGTATACCAATATTTTCTAGTTTAATAATAAGTGACTGATGATGAACTTTGTCAAAAGCTTTTGAAAAATCGGTATACACAGCATCAACTTGTATCCTCGAACTCATGTGATCAAAAATTTTCTGAGTGAAGAAAGCTAGATTTGTGTTAACCGAACGGACTTGGAAAAAACCATGCTGATTTTCATTTATGAGATGCTTGGTTGCGTAAAACAACTCAGACGTTATAATGGCCTCAAATATCTTTCCCGGAGTTGAAAGCAACGATATTGGCCGATAATTCATAACATCATTTCGGTTTCCACTTTTGAAGGTGGGTATAACATTGGCATGTTTCCACTTATCGGGATATACTCCTTCAGAGAGAGATTTGTTGAGAATTATGAGTAGAGGAATCGCTATTGAATCACAAGCATTTTTTAGAAAAATTGGTGGTATTCCATCAGGTCCAGCACCCTTGTGTATATCAAGTTTCTTGATTTGTTCATTGATCTGATCTAGTGTTATATTCTTCATAGTAATGGAAATGGGTGGGTCCGATCTACTAACACGAGGAGGGATGTCTGCTGGTTCGAAAACAGACGAGAAATATTGTGAGAAAGCTTCACAAACCTCACTGTCATTGGAAAAAGTGCTACCTTGATATTCAACAAATCTTGGAACTGTTTTGGATTTATTTCGGTTCGATACAAAGGACCAAAAAGCTTTCATATTATGTGTCATATCATTTTCGATTTTGTGAGAATAATCTGCGTAGTTTTGTTTTATTGACCGTTTTATTTCCCTCCTTATAATGCAGAACTCCACATAGTCAGCCTGATTATGATATTTCTTCCATTTTTTGTGCATCTTGTATTTTTGTTTTATCAGCGACTTTGTGAAGTTGTTATACCATATCGGAAAATCTTGTTTGCGTAGCTTGTTCGGTACATACGCAGAAATAAGATAATTAATTTTATTATAAAATACATCAACTGCTTCATTGCAGTGAAAGTGTCCCAGTAAAAGTTTCCAATCTGTAACATTCAGTTCGGCATTTATTTCATTGTAGTTAGCTTTGAAGAAGTTTCTATTATTAAATGAGTTCTTATGCTTGGGAGCATTGTTATGAACTTCCACATTGATCATAATTTCAAGAGATTTGTGATAGGAATCCTCGATAACAAAGGGAGCCGGACAAGAGAGAACAGAAGTGTTTTTCAGCGAGCTAAAAACTAAATCCAGTAGCTTACCTTGGATATTGCGATTGCCATTGTATTGATCTAAGTTCAATAAGTTGAAAGTATCTACAATGTTTTCTCCAATGCCGTCGGACGTTCTAGCGGCAAAATAAATATTTTGCCCAGTTTTATTTTCCCAAAAAATATTAGGACTATTATAATCTCCAAGAATCAGAAAATCATCATTGGGGTGGTTCAAAACGACATCGCGCACATGATTCAAGTGAATTTCTAGATCAACCACCCCAGAGTCCGGAGGAATATATACACAACACAGATGTAGCCCTTTATGACTACTCAAAGCAACGCTTATCCAGATATCTTCACACCGGCTAGCAGACGACCAAGACAATTTTTCGCAACAACAAAATTTCTTTTCTAATCGCAACCATAACACCTCCCCCATCCATTTTTCCACTTGTATTTTCATCACGATCCTTACGGTACACCTGGTATTCTTCGCAGTCGAAAAGTTCAGAGGAATTTATCTTGTTATTCAGCCATGTTTCGGTGATGCAAACTATGTCAGAATTACTTTCAAGGCTCGAAATTGAAAAATCATTTGTTTTGGTACGAAGACCTCGAGTATTTTGGTAATATATTGTTAGGTCCATTGAGAATATTTATATGTATAAGTTCAACGATAGTGTAAGATCCAAGCTTAGCTTCTTCCAAGAGCCCTAGTTATTTTATGAAGAGTGTCTTCGCTATCAATATGAATTGGCTTCGCATTTTTTGGGTCCCGCAAGTAAATCTTACAGTCACGAGTCCAACAAGAAACGTTTTTTTGTTTACATATCTCCCTAGTATTTTTATACAGCAATTGGTTACGTGGTGTCAAATGATCATTGATGAAGATCTTGTTGTTGTTACCTTCTATTCCGATGTCCCTTGTAGTTATTCCCTTCATTCTCCTGATTGCAGTAACAACATTTGTTTTCTGTGATTTGAGGGAAAATTTTACCAGTATCCCCTTAGGAGTTTGTTGAGATTGGTCTTTCTGAGGTACCCTGTAACAACACTCGATTGTGCGAGCCTCATTGACACCTAGGGCAGCAATCACTTTCTCGACTATCTCCATGACATTCTCATTTTTGGATTCAGGAATTCCGTTGGTGATTATATTGTTACTTCTCATCTGTTGTTCTAAGCTGTTGATATTTGATTTCAGTATGTCAATTTCTGAAGTGTTTTGCGTGACTTTATTCTCTATCTTAGGAATAGTTTTGACTATCGAATCTTCCATTTTATGAGAAAAATCATCTATTTTTGCTCCATAATACTCCATGGAGGCTACTATATCGCTTTATTTAGTTTTGATATCTTTGATATCAGACATTATCAAGTTGAGTTTCTCAATCATGTTGGAAGCAAAAGTTTCGTCTCCGCCTAATTCAACTGTTTTCTTTGTACAACTCTCACATTTCCAGGAGAGACCAGGAAATTTGGCATCATCTGGCATGTTGGGAGTTTTCAAACACAGCTGATGGAATAACTTTTTGCATCCAGTACATTGAACTATCGGGGTATCCCTGTTGACATTTTTTGTGCATATTTTGCACACACTTTTCGAGGTACTCATCGTAAGCAAAAACGCTACTGATAAGAGGGAGAACAAAAAGTGGTACGTTTTTGTATTTCAACAGCACTCGAAATTAAACGAATTGAAATATTGATATTAGGAATAAAGCATTTGTGCACAAATGAACAGTACTTTTGGTTGAGATCAAATATCGCTGGAATCAGAAGAACCGACACTTTCGTTGAAGCAAAATTCCGACTCGAGCAAACTCCAAGAACTACGGTAAAACTGCTAAAACTCGAGAGCGACACTACTAAGCAACCACACGCTAGAACAATGACATTGGCTTCGTTCAGCGGTGCTCAACCGTTGAGTGATGTGCCAACGTGTTCGGCTGGACGGACCGCTGCACCATTGATCACTCGAAACCGTTGAGCAGCGGCTCAACACGTTTAGTGATTATTCTCAACGGTTGTGCACCGCTGAACGAAGCCAATGATATCTGTTACACTAATCAAAAATACAAGTTTCGGTTCTATCCCAAAGAATACTGCATACACCTACCGCATTTCATCTCCAACTCACATGAATTGACAGCACAGTCTTCACATTTGACGAAGTTAGCAGATAATATTTTATGACAAACTCAACGGTGAAAACCGCATATTGATATCTGTCATCGTTTCTGAGTTACAGTATGTTTTTCTAAAATGTGCGTTTTAGAAAAGTTGCTGTAACTGTCAACATTTTTTTGTTTCTGTGTAAACCTTTTCCGAGCACTTCTTCATAAAGGATTCAATTAAATAGAAAACTTTCTCCAATTAGATGTCAATAGTTATTGATGGAAAACTATTTTTCTATAGAGAAACTTTATATATTCCTGCATTTTTCAATAGAGCTCAAAATTACTCGATGATTTGCCAGTTATCTTCGAAATTCAGAGCTTTTATGTCATGTAGACTTTGTGACTCTCACCAAACTTCGAACAAGTAGATTTTCAACGATAAAACAGAGTGCAAATCTTTACTGGTAAAATCATCTTTCGAACAATTCGTAGCTGTCAAATTTTGATTCAAGCTGTAAAGACGCTCTTCAATAAATGGTTTTTATTCAATTTCAAAACACTTTGGCAATGAAGTATGAGAATTATGAAAAATGGGATATGATAGTCAGTCTTATACAGACGGGGGAAAATGCAGAAGCAGCAAGCAATTTGCAGTTTTAATGACGAAAGGTACTTATCCAGAGAGAAGACAACCTTTTAGAGGCATTTTCGCAAGATTGCGACAGAACCTAATTGATGGTGGTCAATTAAAAAAAAAAAACAAAATTATATGAATCAGATAGGGATAAGGAGTGGAATGGAATAGTCGTTGTTTGAGCTTTTTTAATATGCAGTTCCACACGAAAGGGAAGCCCTGTAATTTTCGAAGAACACCACGTGAATCAAGGGACAGAAGATACGAATTAATATTCACTTTGAATTTTTGGAGTTTGCGGGACTCAGGAAAATCCTCTCTCGGTAGGGAGTTCCACAGCTCAGTTGTTCTAGAGAAAAAAGATACCTGAGCAAGAGAGGTTCCACAGGTCTCCAAGATCACAACAAAGGGGTGGGAATTCTGTACTTGTCGAGTCATCCGTGTATATATTGCCAAGGGTCGAACGATTGACAACAATTCAGGAGAGCACCGACCGTGAAAATATCTATAGAAGAGAGACAAGTATCCGACCCTTCTACGATGCTCCAAGTGAGACGGATTGCCTATCTCTGAATAGAATCGAGAAGCTTCAATGAATATTTTGGTGCCAAACTCCATACGTGGGAACTATATTCCATGACAGGTCGTATTTGAGCATTGTAGATCATTAGAAGCTGACGAGAAGTGAAGTATTTCTTCGCATGAAATAGAAATCCAATTTTCTGAGAAGCACCTCAAGCGAACGATCTCAATGGTTCTCCCAAGAAAGATTATTACAGATCGCAATTCCTAGCATCGAGATACTTGACTTTGTAGGAATAGTTTCAACTGACATCTGAAAACTACATGATGATAGATTGAATTTCTGAAGAGACATGCCTGGATTTTCCTAGCATTAAATTCCACCAAGTTCATGTTACCCCATTCTATTATTTTTACCAAGTCATCGTTAACTTTATTGACGTAAATGTTTCTTTGGATTTTTGTTTCTCGAGCTGGTATAGGGACTCTGAAAGAGAAACTAGTGTGAAGAGTACTGTCGTCCGCAAAACCATGTAGTGAACAAGATGTTTCCTCATTGATATGAAGCAGAAGCAATGCTGTTGAAAATAATCACAAAACGTCAACGAGAAATTTGAAAATATCAACAGCCCTACCAGAACTGATATTTGGAGAGTTGTATCGAAGTTCGTGATTTTCCTTTATATTTCATTTGGACAGACGAGGCTCATGTGAGCAGTGCCAGCATTCCCAACCGCTACAATTCTTATACGCGAGAACAACAAAATCCTCATTCGAGAGAAGGAATAGTGTGTGGGCAGGTGTTTTTGGTGGTACAATTATCGGCCCGTTCATATATAATGACACTCTCACGTCTCAGAGGTATTTATAATTTTTAAGGCAAAATATAGATCACCTCGTTGATGAATTGTCAATAATGGAGCTAAGAAAAGTATATTTTTAACAAGAAGGGGCTTCCTTCGCCTCACGACACTGCAATTGTCACTCGTAATTGGATAGACAACCAAGAACCCAACCGTTGGCCGGCCTGGTCACCAGACCTAAAGCCTATGGCCTTATACTTCTGGGAAAGGTTTAAGGATCTTATTTTTGAATTGCCGACCAATTTCAGATCACAATTGGAAGCGGCTGTGATGCAAAGTTTTGCTTCTCTCACGTCTGTTTAGCTGATTATTTCGGCAAAAAACGTAAAGAAAAGGTGTGTCGCCTGTGTGTAGGAGAAGCTGGTAGTCATTTCGAACATCTTCTCTGAAGAAATATATTTCACTGTTTGGAAAAAAGTTACAGCATCTTTTCGTAAATGCACATTTTGAAATAGGGAATTAATAATTGATAATTTTTTGGCACCACGGAATGCCATCAACCCCCGTATCAGACAGCGGTTAAGAATTCAAGAATCCAAGAATTGTGTCAACTTCACAGAAATCAATTACATTATGGTACACCCGACCATCATAAGTCCAACTCTATTGTTGAACGACTTCATTCAACTATCGATGAACAAATCAGATTACTCCATTGTATGCACCTACAAAAAGATATCATTAATTCAATGACTCATGCTATTTTAGGGTACAATCATCCTATACATTCGGCAAAGAATATGAAACCGATTGACATAATGAACCATTTTTCTGTATTCAAACCATTCGACCTAACTTTGAAACATCATATTTTGAGTACCTACATATATTTCAAATTACAAAGAAAAAACGAAAACTATCTACAGAGCATTGAATGGGAACAAAAAAAATAAAAATAAAAAAAGAACAAAGAATCGAAAATCAAGAGAATATTAAGAGAATAGCATTGCCTATGAAGAGGAAACCCCAAATGGTGCCAGACGACCGCCGACTTGAAGTGAGAGAGATAGCAATGGATGGCAATGGGGAAACCGGCTCCAAAAAAAGCTAAAAAATGTTGTCAACTGGAAAAATGATGACGACTGTTTTTCGAGAAATTCATGGAGTTATTTCAATTGATTATTTCTATAAAATAAAAAACCATCACTACGCATTATTACTTGGCAAGCCGAAGGCAGAACTTGCGGAAAAGGGTCGCATTTGCAGTAAAACAGAAGTTTTGTTTGGCCAAGACAATGCACCGTTTCACACCTCAGCGGTTGCGATAGCGAAAAACCACGAAATACGGTTTGAACTGATTGACCTTCCGCCTCATCCACCAGATCTAGCCGCAAGCGATTTATTTCTCTTCCGTAATCTGAAAATTTTCGTCGATTGGAGAGGAAATCACCTTCGTGAATAAATATAATGCAGAGAAAAATTCTGAGTAGTATTTGGATGCATTACAGAGGTGGTAGAAGTGTGTAGAGTAACAAAGGCCATTATGTTGAGATATCAAATTCAGACAAATCGCTGCCTCTGTTGAATTATTGGTACCATTATTTGTTATAAATTGTACAGATATTTCAAACTGAATATTTAGCCAAACAGATTCATTTCCAATATCATAAGTTTCTGAATGTCCACAGTGGAACCACTTTTTGTGGCAGAATATTGGTCCCATGAATATGCATATTGAATTATGGGACATACATTTCTTCATATCCAATGGTTCTATCGAGATTACCCCTATTACTGCACTTCTCAATCACCCGATGGCCGTTATGGACTACTTCCAAAAATGGTCTGAAGCTTCATCCAACCAGGTGGAAAAAACGGTTGCTGAAGGCCTTTTGCAAATATGAGCTACCCCTAGCAATTCACTCTGATCATGGCCGTATTTTCAAGGGGTACATTTCGAGAGGAATCATGAGCCTGCTAGGGATGAAGCAAACCAGAAAAATAGCTTTCCACTCTCAGTCGGATGGAATATTCGAGAGACACAACCGAACGATCAACAATAACCTTTCAATGTTCGTGTTCGATATCCAAATGGACTGGAACAAACCGGTAACTTTGTTTCAGTTGGCGTACCAAAGTTCTCATGAAGCTACCGGATACACACCCTTCATGTTGCTTACTGGTAGCAAGTTGACTTTCTCTATCGATTTAATGTTGGGTTCACTTGTGGATGATGTGTTGCTGCTGTGCAGGACCTGAGGCAGAGATGGGGAACTGTTTATGACTCAGCCAGGTCGGAGTTACAGATAACCAGCGACAAGATTAAGATCAGTTTCGACGAGAAGTCGATGCCAATAAGCGTCAAGGAGAAACATGCAGCCACGGCAAAAAAAACAACGAAAATAAACGACCAATTCTACCGGGTCCAGGTGTTACCTCAAAGCATGCCAAAGATCGTTCATATCGAAAGATTGAGCCCTTATAATCTTGACGCTCCAATGTAGAAAAATCAGATGAATGTTGTTCGGGACAGAAAACTTCCGCAAGGAATGTAGTATTACGAATTCGACAATCAACAACGATTCTGCGAAACAATTAAACCCTCTCTAAGCCCATGATACTCTCTACACCCATGCAAGTCATTCGGAGAAGACCATGCCCATCGACCGTTATTGCAATTAATCGCGAATGTTCGAGAAATATACCGACCGCATTTGTTTACATACGGAGAGTTATCACGAAGTTTCGAGTTCCGTCGATGTCCGTTCGGGAACGGATATTCCAGAAGCATGTACCCGTGAATAGCGGACGTAGTAAACTGGTGTCAGTTGAATATCAACATCGCGACCGATCAAAATATTGTTACGAATTAACTAGCGCTCTCCTAGCGCCGGCCCTGACGAGATCGTGAACGCAGATGAGGGATCGCGTCGTCATTTTCCAAGAATTGTGGATTGTCGCCTGGAGAAGACACGTCATCGGGGCTTCTCTCGAGGATTCTCGATAGGTACGCAGATATATAAGCATCGGGATATCGCGGTGGAGACAAGTTTTTATCCGGAGTTAGATAAGTGGCAAGTTTTTATTCAGAGCTAAGTGGCGAAAGTTATTGGGAGCTGTGGAGCAGAGCTTTGTGCGGAAGGAGAATTTTTAGTGCAGAGAGTTTTAGTACCGAGCATTGGAAAGTTATCGGAGCGATTTAAGTGATTGTGTTGTATTGTATTGTGATAGAGAGTGTTATAATAAAAGTAGTTTAGTGTTATTTGGAGTTTTAATCATCGAATCCAAAGACATATCGTAACAGTGGTGTCGGAAGTGGAATTTTTGCTGGTAAATAAAAACAATTGATTGTGAATATGAGTACGTTATATGATACGGTGGAGGACATGATTAATAATTATTATCAAAATTGGAACAGACGATGGCAGGAGGAAAAACAAGAAGAACAAAAGCAACGACAAGAGGAAAAAGAATTACAAGAAAAGCGGCGGCAAGATGAAATTAAAGAAAGAAAGTAAAGAAAGAAGGGGAAGAAAGACTCCAGAAAATTCTCGAAGATGAAAAGGAAGTACGCGATAAAAAGAAAGAACTTGAAGAGAAAGAACGAGAAAAAACTCTCCAGAAAATTCTAGAAAAACAAAAGAATGAATTAGAGCAGATAGAAAAACAATGGAAGGCAGACTTCCAGAAGGTTCTAGAACATCAGGACAAGTTCTTCGACAAAACCGAAGTACGAATGAAAGAACTGAAAGAAGCTCTGGAAGAACTGAAAGAAATTCCGAGAGGAGAACTGAAGGAAAACGTCAAGAAAATTGACGACTATGTCAGAATGGAAGTGCATACAATGCGATAGGAGATGAAAAATGAGTTGAGAAAAGAAATGAGAGGTCTAGAAAAGCAGATAGTTCTTCTCAAGAATCAGGATCGTCGAGACAGGGTTGCCACATCTTTAATTTTCGTAAAACCACCGACTTTTGACGGACAGTCGTCTTGGGCTATGTATCGTAGACAGTTTGAAGCTGCGGCAGAAACCAATGGATGGGCGAAGAAGAAAAAGCTACGGCACTCATAGTAGCTTTGAGAGGGCCAGCTTTGGGTATATTGCAGACGATACCCATGGAAGAGCAAAAGAAATATGAGAACCTGATTTCTGCACCAGAGTTGAGGTATGGCGATCAACACCAAGAACAGCTATATCGGGCACAACTGAGAATTTGAGACGGATGTTCGACGCCTAATCCAACTGGCGTATCCAGAAGCGCCCGGAGATTTCAAAGAGCAACTAGCAGTGCAAATATTTATAGACGGACTGAGAGACCCAGAAATCCAAAGAACTTTGCGACTTACAAGTTTCAAAAGAAGTAGCGATGCCTTGGTACGTTCGCTAGAAGTGGAGAGGGCCTTCAACACCTCAAGGCCGAAAGTACGAGCGGTAACAGTTGACGATCCCGAACAAAGCTCATTCGAGAAAGTTCTGGAGGAGATAAAATCATTAATATGTAGAATGAGCACCCAGAAGAAGAGAACGTGCTATAGATGTGGAAAACTAGGACATCTTGTAAAAGACTGTTGGGTGAAAATGCCGCAGAGGATTTGCTATAGCTGTAGAAGGCCGGGGCATTTTATAAAAGACTGCAAGGAGAGAATGCCACAGAGAAAATGAAAATGTATACCTCGAAATGTCAGTCATCACCCGAACACGATTATGGATAACAACGATCAAAACGTCGTGAGTACACTAAAATTGAAACTTGGTTTAAAAATTTTTTATATCGATTGATATTCCTTCATTTGAATTTGTTCGATTCTACTATTTCATACTCAACTCAATTTCAATCTTTCTGTTTCGATTTGAGAATTCATTCGACGGAATTTTGCATCCGTATTTTTTGATTTTCTGTTAACTTTTGCTAATTTATTTTCATTTGAGAGTACTTGTTTACTACTGGCAAGTGAGTACTAGTAAAAACTGTCTACGAGCAAGAGGAACCGACAGAAAAAGGGAAAAGTCAATGCTATGATGGGCAAAATGACTGATATTCAATTGGCTATACGTACAATTTTAGTTGAATCAAATATAAATATGAATACAGACTACTGATTGATATCATCACATATATACAAGTATGTTCACATTCATTGAGTAAAATGCTGGCAATGTGAATACGGACCATAGGTAATACAATGCAATACAACAATATAATAAGTTTTGAAGTTCCTACTATAAAACATGTAAATGAGATATAAATGTGCAACAGTAAAAATGATTAAATGCGGAAATTCAAGATGCAAAATTTGAGATTATAGGTAATGTTAGTGATTGGAGGAGGTATATTCCAATTGCCAAAGTTCAAATATGTATGGTATAAAATAATAATTGTCGAGGTATGATATGTGAATATTTAGAAGTAGGGAATTTCAGAGTTCTAGAATATACAAATGTGAGAATATAAAGTACTGACTGTATTTTTGAGTATTCCATCCTTTTATTTTTCATTACTTTTCAATCATAGACCGTATATGATGATAAAATTGTTTTATGAATAGTTTGAAACTTCTTTTGAATCTCAATGATGACGTTCCGTTTCGTAGTGTTTCAGGAATGAGATTGGATATTTTTGGTGCTAAAAATAAGTAGCATTTCTGTGGCATAGATGTCGAAGCGAAAGTTACTAAATAATCATTCCTTTGTGTCGTATCGAAGGTATGGGAAGGTTTTGTAAGTGCATTCTGGTTGAGAAACTGAGTTGTAGGGATGCGATTGAAGAGTATTTGTCTCATAGATAGTTAATTTTAACGTATGCTTGAAAGTGGTTGACAATGTTGCTTGCTGAATGATAATGGTTCGGACTTCCATTGCCTATATTATCAACTCTATTGAAGCCTGTTACTAACAAAGAAAGGATAAAAATACGAATTAAACAAGAAAATCAAATCCCAAACGAATGGTTGAAATTTATTTTTTGATCGATTATGAAATTGAGGATTGATTTGATCAAAGAAAATAATGTTGTTACAAAAAATCGAGATATCGAATATGTAGAGTAGAGTAGTTTATTTGACCATGTTATGTACATAAGGAACATTTATGGCAAGTCAAAACAATGAAATATGTATTATGTCAAAAAATGTTAATGAAGAAATAAATGAAATATTATGAATAAATGATGAAACCAAGTTTCAATTTGAGTATACTCACGAAATTTCGATTCCGGATATCCGCAATCGTCTTTTCAGTAATCACCCGAAGACGATTGCAGATACTAGCAATCGAAACGTCGTAACTAGACTCAACTTGAAACTTGGTTTCAACATTCATTCATACTATTCCATTCATTTATTTATTTGAGATCTTTAAATAATATTCCATATTCGATATTCCGACTTTTTTGTAACAACATTATTATTTTTAGAAGAGGTCAATTGAATGATTGACCTGAGTGAATTTTTTGTCGATATCCTTCTGGATACATGTCTATCCAATTACCAGAGGTGTAACAATCTATTCAAGAATATTGTTCCATTATGCTGAGTTCGCTACCGAAAAATATACCTAATGTTACAATGTTTCATATGTCAAAAACTCTCAACTTTTTTTTCTAACAGCGAAATTCCTTAGTCTCAAGGCTTTGTAACAGTGCAGTAATTTTCTCTCAATAACACGATCATTTTTGAGGGACTGCTACACTTTTGTGATAGGGGTGAAATCGAAACCTTCGGTGCAGCACACTCCTGAAAAGAAACATGGCAGAGTTTTTTTTTTCGTGTGAACATAACTGAGACGAAATGATCCTATCCTGTTATATCATTACTTCCTCCTATTTTATTCACATACTCTTCTCCTTCAGATTGATTCAAATCAAATGTACTTCTATATTCATCTCCGTTCTTGGTTTTTCGTCAAGTAGAGAACATTCGTTTCAACGAAAAACAGTGATCGATATATTTTCGGAGGTATTGGTTCCCAGCGACATTCATAACTTCTATCTCACCCAGCTTCATTACCAGAAACTCAATTAAAAAGTGAATTGCTACTCAAGAATGCCCCGACACCAATAAAATAAGTCCTTAACGTCAAATCCCAAGAAGATGAAAACGAGAAACCGCTTCGAACCCCGAAATTAGCATGGCTGATAAGAAATACAAATTTATGACGCCTTTCATTTGAATTTTTGGGACTTGAATTGATGTGAAAGTCTCTTTCTCTCTCTGGCCACTACTCTATCTTTGGAAGACTCAGATTTATTCGAAATTTAGTGTCCAGAATGAACATTAGGTTTTGTAATTTTGGTTCACAAGCACATTTTTTGGGCTGAACGATTATATAACTAATCCTTTACCGAATGCTAAAATATACATGATAAATATAAATCACGATCATCAGAAAATTTGTTAAATTCTAACCTACTATGAGCTTGAGAAGGGATCATTGAGGTGAAGGGGAGTTCCCACAAGTACTTTGTTCACCTCTGATTGGAATTGTTTCTACCTTCCACCCTTCTTTCATTTTAAACGTCATTCTGCGCATTAGAATCTGAGAATTATTTGAATTTTTTTGTTATATAATGTCAGTGTTTTGAATATTTAAATTGGTCTGTATCCATCAGCGAAAAATTCAACTAAAATTGTATTTTTTGTCTCAATTATTAATATAATCTTACAGATTACAAGCCCATAACAACTTTTTAAGGAGTCAAATGACCCAGCATGAATCAGATTCAGAACGATGAGGAACGATGACTTCTAGCACTATGCCGTCAGATTGTAGCGGTATAATGGACACTACATATAAAGGGGAAAAACTGAAAAAAGCCATCGAAAGAATTCTATAGAAAACATGTCATAGCTTTCTGTACCATCATTTCTGTGCGGGACTGGTTTTTTCGTAATTGTTTTTTTTTTATGTCTCATTGAAGAAAGCCGTATCAGAAAATCTGACAATTAGCGCCTTCTTTCCGATGGAACATTCAGTTCTTTTCTGTATTCAGTAAATTGTACCGCTGAAATCTGACGATAGATGTACGAAGTCATTATTTCATCTAGCAGCATCATTCTGGATCTGTTTCATGTTGGGTCTATTTCAATATTTTTCCGTATACAGCCCTGCCACTCAAACATGGATTTCATTCAATATACTGTATTATCTTTGGTATTTCAACACCGTGATTCTAGTTGATAACAATTAGGATTACCAGAAATATAAGAACCATGTTGAGTAAAACAATATCTGTGTGCGTATTCCTCGATGCCTCAAATGATTGCGAACTACAGAAAATGATTCTCGATCATCAAACATCCATGCGAAGCTCAAACAAAGCAAAAAGCTTTTCAAGTGCTGAAAAGTAATCTCTCCCCCAAATTCGAAGGGAATCCATTAGAGCGCACATGTATTTAAGAATAGTTTTGCATTATGCAAATGTATCTTCCGCAGTTCCAGCCACTGAAACTGAAACATCACGCACTCGAATCGCAGCAGGGTTTTCAGTCCTCTCTCTACTTTTTGTTTCCGCTACATTTACCTCTCTACCTCTTTAATTATGATTGTTCCCGACGGGGCTCAAACGAGGCGTTCGTTCTTTGGGGCCCGAATTGCACGTCACATTGCAGGAGGTTTGAATTAAATGGAAACAGAAAATCGAGTTGGGTGGCAGTCTTGATTGCGACGGAAGTTCTGCTTTGAGGAGTGTTCTAACAAGTGATATATTTACCTTCACTGAAATCACACTGGTATTATATATGAAAAGAATCTTCACCTCCAGCTCTCGGAATTCAATTTATAATGAAGTTCATTGATTTGTTCGACGTTGGTTTTCGAAATGGATTATATGTTACCAATAAAATTTCGAATATATAGGGGAACTCAGTGGGTTATATGTCCGCCCGTACTGAAATCGTTCTCATAGAATATTATATGCCATGAATGTCCATCGAAGCCTTTGAATTATATCCAAGGGTAACTTGATGGTAGTTTCAATTGTTCACAATAATCGCTCGTCATCTTAAAGTCAAGTTATGGAATCCGTATGAGCAAACTCAAAGAGAGCCTTACAATCAGGTGAAAAAGAACATTTTCGATTTTTTTTCCTTGACGATCTCAAAAAATCCCCCCGTTAACTCTGATGAATTTTCAAATTTCCACTGTATCGGAACCACAATATTGATCGTGAACCCAAGTCGGAGATGCATATTCTTTTTCGAAAATACATATATTCATTTCCCAAATACTGTTCTAGAAATCATTCATCCAAATGCAATACGACAGTGACATAACTAACAAAATCACCCTAACCTTGAGTATAAAAATTTTCCAAAATGTACATTATGGATTATCAAGTCTATTCGATGCTGATGATCATAGCTATAGAGATATGGTGAATAAATCAACAAACTACTTCACTGCAATGGTTCGGAATAATGCTAATTATATGAAGATTTTTGAATTTTGATTTTTTTGCACTCGAAACTTCAGAATCAGATGTTTGAGAAAATAAAGCTCTTGGACAGAGTGAGTTTCTGGGTGTATATATGGATGAAAATATCTCCTGGCACACTCTGAGGATGTCGAAATCATCAGAAATGATGTAATGTTGAACTTGTTTTCATCCGACAGACGCATCGTCAGGAGCAGATACTTAGGTTCTACAGATTCATGTCCATTTCTTTTGAAAACCATAGAAGTCAAATGCCATTTCACACAGACACACACACACACACACACACACACACACACACACACACACACACACACATATATATATATATATATATATATATATATATATATATATATATATATATATATATATATATATCTATATATATGATCGGCTAGGCTTCCGCGGTTAGAAATGTGTTGGCTGGAACTTCCGGTTGATCCGCGTCTGGAAAGATTCACTTGTCTACGTTTCGGCTCCCATTTTGGAGCCATTTTCAAGACTGAGTGACCTTGCGTCTAGGTCTGAGTTGTCTTACTAGCTGGCTATCATCACTGGAGATCGAGGATTGAAGGTTACATTAATGTCTCTAAAAATTCAAAAAATTCGCACATAAAACTTTACTTACAATTAATAATCTGTTCTCCAAACTTAAAGATAAAACTCCCTTCCTGCTTCAATCAAAATTGGTTTATTCAATTCCTTGTCATAACTGTGATAACGAATATATTGGTCAAATTGCAGATCTATTAAAGATCGAATTTCATCACATGAAAGCGATAGTAGGTTACATCCTGAAAGATGTGCCCTGAGTAACCATGTTTACAAAGATGGACATATCATGGATTACAATTCAACAAAAATTCTTAGTATTGAACAAAATGAGTCTAAGCGGTTGTTCTTGGAAATGGCGTTTATTTCTCAACCAACATCTTGCCTTAACAGAAGAACTGATATTAAACACCTCAGTGGAATCTATGCATATCTACTTGATATTGATAAAAATTTTCGACATTTTGCAAACAACAATAATTCTACTAATCTAAATTAATTTTTTTTTATTTGTTTTAAAATAGTTTCCACATAATAATTACAATCTTTTCTCAATTCCATTCTTATTTAATGTCAACATCCTTCAATTTCAAATATCAATAATATTGATTACTATAAATTCAATTCCGAACAGATGGTAGCAGTGTTCTCTCACTCTGGCGTTGTTCCATCCTGGCAGATGTCTCTTTACACACCTGTTTCTAGATGTTCCATACTTCATGTCAACTCTGCCATTTCAAACTTCATTGTCAATGTCATTCATAATTCATATTCAACCGTTAATGTCGACTTTTATGTGTTTTCACCTGTTGAATATGCAACTATATTTTTTTAATCCTGTGAATATTTTAATGGCGTTTTAAACAATTTGCTTGGTGTAAAATTTTAATATTGGACTGTGAACATATTTTTATCGTCTGTGACATGTTATACCACTTTACCAACGTTTTGAATACGACTAACCTCAAATACAGTAAGGTTCTTGTTACTGTTTATTTGAAGTGATAACTTAAAATAATAATTTGTAGCTTTTCCCTGAAGATGGTAATAAACATTATCGAAATATTGGAAACACTGGTGTTATAAGAGTACACTTCTGTTCTTCCGTTCTGCTGTTCACCCAAAAAAAACAACAGTTTTGTTCTTAACTGGTCAGCAAAGACTTCCCCTCTAATAATATATATATATATATATATAAATATATATATATATATATATATATATATATATATATATATATATAAAGAGGTTAGTGTTATAGAATCAATATAAAACGAAAATGGATTTTTAAACATAATACCTCAATTCCCCCGACTATCTGAAAAGATAAAACGGACCGGCAACAGGTACAATGTTAGAACAACATTCAAAACAACAAATACTTCACATTCATTACCGACACAAACCAAACCAATGCACATAACTGGAAACTCGAAGAATTATATTTATCAAATCTCTTGTTCGTGCGGTCAAAAATATATTGGTCAACTTTCCAGACCTCTAGAATTATGAAAGAGTGAACACAAGATAAACATGAAGAACAGACAGATTGGTTCTGAATCATCAGAATACATTCTCACTGCCGATGAGATCATACAGTATGCCACGCAAATGATAACAAGGTAGAGCAATAACAGGAGACAAAAGTTGAAGCTTTTATCATGACGGGCTGCCACTCTTGAAAGACATCATTTGTCAAATCTAGAATTATTCACATTAACAAAAAATGAACCTAGAAGAAAATAATTGTGAAATGGTTTTGAAAACGGAAGCGGATTTGGTTTCCGAAACGTTTCCTTTTTGATGGAAACAATTTTTTGTATTTTTCTGATGGACTTTGAGATATATAATGATTTGCTGACTGATAGAACGTGTTTCATTGAGGGGAAACTGTTTTTTAATTATCGCAGCAAGTTATCAGGGATAGATTGAAAGTCTGTCCTTCTTCCCTTGTATAGATTCCAATATCATTTCTAATTTTTCAGATTATGGTAGGTTGAGAACTCAAGGAAACAACTAAGACCAGATTTCTCCACTTATATTATATCTTTTCACAATACATTTTTTGTTCAAAACGCCAGTTTACAATAGTTTTGGGGAAATTAATAAATTCAACAATAATAATAGGCGGGTATCATGAATTAGAAGTTATTCGATATGAACAAAAGAATGATTATTGGGCATAGAAAACGAGAAGATGATGCAATCAGGCACGGATTTGTGGCGTAGTATTCGCTTTCATTCAATTGTTCTGAAAGTATGTGCCCCCGAATTGACACCAGTACTTTGCGAATTATTCAACCTTTCATATAATCTGGGGATTTTTACTAAGACCTGGAGGACAGCAAGAGTTCAGCCAGTTCCTAAAAAAGGGAAGAAAACTTTACCTTGTAATTATAGACCAATGGCATTGCTTTCTATCATTTCCAAAGTCATGGAAAAAGCAATCAATATGAAGCTCATCAAATATCTAGAGAAATCAGGAATAATCAATAATCGACAATACGGATTTCGCCATCAAAGATCAACCAGTGACTTATTGGTTTATGTTTCCCATATTTCGCAGCAATCAATCGAGAAATTCGAAGAAACGATAGCTGTTGCACTCGATATTTCAAAAGCATTTGTAATCGGGGTTTCCTTTCTAAGTTGCCGTCTTATAGTTTGCCTCCTCAGTTGTGTGCTTTGTTGAAGAGTTTCTTGTCTGATAGGTCTCTGTATGTGGTTGTTGATGGAGTATCATCTGATATTCTCCCAATAAATGTAGGTGTTCTACAGGGTTCAGTTCTGGCGCCCACTTTGTTTCTGCTTCATATCAATGATTTGCTCGAGAAAACATCTTGTTCAATACATAGTTTTGCGGATGACAGTACTCTTCATACCAGTTTCTCTTCCAGAGTCGCCAAACCAGCTCGAGAAACAAAAATTCAAAGAAACTTTCACGTCAACAAAATTAACGACGACTTGGCAAAAATAATAGAATGGGGTAGCATGAACTTGGTGGAATTTAATGTTACGAAAACCCAGACATGTCTCTTCTCAAGAAAAGCCGATCTATCATCATCAAATATTCGGATGTCAGGAGTAACTATTCCTACAAAATCAAGTATCTCGATGCTAGGAATTACGATCAGTGATAATCTCTCGTGGGAAAACCATGTGAGATCGATCGCTAAACGTGCTTCTTAGAAACTTGGATTTCTATTTCATGCGAAGAAATACTTCACTTCTCGTCAGCTTCGAATGATCTACAAGGCTCAGATACGACCTGTCATGGAATATAGTTCTCATATGTGGAGTTTGGCACCAAAAAATCCATTGAGGCTTCTCGATCCCATTCAGAGAAAGGCAATCCGTCTTGTTGGTGATTCTTCGCTCACAGACTCGCTCACTTCATTGGAACATCCTAGAAGGGTCGGAGACTCGTCTCTCTTCTATAGATACTTTCACGGTCGATGCTCTTCCGAATTGTTATCAATCGTTCCCCGCTTGGCAATATCTTCACGGATGACTCGACGAGTACAGAATTCCCACCCCTTTGTTGTGAATTTGGAAACCTGTCGAAGCTCTCTTGCTCAGGGATCTTTTTTCAATAGAACAGTTTGGAACTCCTTTCCAAAAGAGGATTTTCCTGAGGCTTACAAACTTCAGAAATTCAAAGTGAATGTTAATTCGTATCTCCTGTCCCTAGATTCACGCGGTGTTCTTTGAACATTATTACAGGGCTTTCCTTTCATGTGAATCTGCATATGAAAAAAAAAGAAAGTGCTTTTCTTTATTGTCCCGTCTTCTTTTATTTTCTTAATAGGTCAACTCAAAGAATTCAAATTCAGGATAATGATATCGATATGAATGATTAATCCCTCATTTTGGGGTAAAATTAACAGATAGAAATTTCAAGAGGGCGACTGGATGCCATCTGGAAAAAAATTAATGTGTCACAAAACCCCCCTTGTTTTGTGACACATCCTAGGGAAGTTCCTGACGAATACCTCACAACCCTAGCATATAAAGTCAATGTCCTCATCTACTACAAAATGGCGGAACATTTGAAATTACCTGAATACGAACACATTAATAACGAAATTTCTAGAAATATTCGTATACTCTGCCATACGGCAATCCCAACAGTCCGACAAGGTTTGATAAGTTATTTTTTGTTTACGATAAAAAATTTGAGTACAACGAACATTATTGTTCAGTTTATTCTTATTGTGTTTATGGTTATTGAAGTAGAAAGGTGTCACGTGTCCTAATTGAACAAAAATTCAACAGGATTTGTATTTGAATATGCTGGAAACTACTGTTGACTCTTTGATCACCAAAATCGTCGCATCGAATACCAATGAACTCGATATGAAGCAACACTTCATAACTCCAGACAAGTAAGAAACTATTTCGATAATATTTTCACCGGTTGTTAGATTGGCCGTCGAGGTCCTATGGAATGGACAGCCCGCTTTCCAGATTTGACATCTCCAGACTATTTTTATGAGGCTATTTGAGGAAAAGGGTGTGCGAAACTGAAACTGCTTCAATTTTGGTTAGACGACAAAGAATAATTAATATTTGTTGAAATATCGACGTTACTGTGTTCGAAAATGTTCGGCGTGAAATATGCCTGTTAGACTGTTCTTATGCCAAGAAGCATCTTCTGAACTGAGATTTAGGTTTTGTGGGTTTTTAATATCAAACAGTTCGACTGTGACACAAAAAATTATTCCACGCTGTAGCAGGGCTATATTAATAATAGTAATTTTTTTTACAGGTCAAACTGCTGATTTATCTTTCCGGTTATTGATAATAACTGTTATAGTACCTATGAAAATTGCTTCTTTCGTGAATTCTGTTGCTTTGTTCTGAATAATTTCAATCCAGGAATTCTGTATCTTCTTGAATCCTTGATTGAATTTTTCACTTCTTTAATGTTGAAAATATAATTCTTTCGATAATATCTAGGATTTTACTCTCGCCATGCCATGCAACAGGGTTCTCTGTACCCATTTCATTTGAATCCCTTTAGCATTTAGTAGTCGTCCAAAAAGTTCTGCTGCGAAACAAGAGTC
This sequence comes from Zygogramma bicolorata, assembly GCA_032362365.1. Lineage (NCBI taxonomy): Eukaryota > Metazoa > Arthropoda > Insecta > Coleoptera > Chrysomelidae > Zygogramma > Zygogramma bicolorata. The sequence goes on from JAVJAQ010005136.1 coordinate 61,714, forward strand.
GCCCATTATCAGTGAGAATCTTACAGGAAACTGTGATATTTTTGTCAACATGGATTTTCATCAAGTATCAGTTAGTTCAATTCACCCTGATAGTTTTCTTTCTACTTTCGAGGAGAAATTCAAATAGAATATCAACGGGGGGTGATTCCTAGACGGATATAACAAAAAGTAATACTATCATACGGAATATTTTGCGATAACTCAACTCCATCCGGAAGTTCAAATGAAGATACTATATGAAAGGCATTTCTGAAAAGGTAACATAAATGTGGTGTTGGTTCTAACGTCTGAGATATTAGGAAAATGTAAATAAGCATAAATTGAACGGGAAATTTATATAGAAAATAACAATCAGTTGAATCGAACGAAGAGGAGGGAAGAAATGAAAAAAAAAATGAAGAGGACTCTTTAGCTGAGTGAGATTATGAAATTTCATGTAGTGATGACGCGACGTTTAGATTTTTGATATCTATCTCTTATCTCATCGCCTCCAGGGGTGATTGATTGCGTTAAGATGGTTTCGGATACTACCAATAGGAACTTCTTATTTACACTAAAATTGAAACTTTGTTCCATTTTATTCATTCATTTTTTGTTCTCGATTAAGTTCTCATGGTTTCATTTCTATTTCAATGTTTGCTCATTTCCATTTTTTTCCTAATTTTTCGATTTCAAATTTCGACTGTTCGTCCCATTAGTATCAATAAGATCTATTGCTTTTAAATCAGTTTGTTTTTGTCTCTTCGACGTTATTTGACGAAATACAACCAATTTTTTCGTATTGATTTCGAATAGCCCTCCCAAACTCTCAGAATTCCAAAATATCTTTCAATGATAATGAAATCATGTGTACTGTCGCTGGAGGATGAGTTGAAATTCGAGGTGAGAGATCAAGTTGCTTGGGAATGACCGTGTCATAGCGCTCGTCCTACCAACTCACCAACTCATCCAGACGGATGAAATGCTAATGAAGATGATTAGCTCATTTGGCTGCAACAGTAAAGGATCTGTCTGTGCGGCTGTGTGCTAGTTACATCGATCAACCGAGCCTTCCGGCGTATTGCGAGTTTTAATCCTCTATTCGTATGCAAATCGGTTTTATTGCTAGATGGAAAATTATTATGTGGCTCGTCGCGACGCTCGATAACTGTTGGTGGGAGGCGTAGAGGCTTGCAAGAGGGTAAATGTGTACTCGTATAACAAGTGCGAGAATATGTAGGTTCTTATTGAAAAAGATTGCCAAATCAATTAAGACAGATTCGAAGTATCCTCTCATGATTTCATCGTTACTTTTGTATCGAACCTATTTTTGGGTAACCCAAACTTTTGTGTGAAAGCTACTTATCTTGCTTCAATCTGCATATTGAACAATCATAAGAGTAGTGTGACATAGCTATCGAAGAACACAGTTATTCAGATTTTCACGAAATATCAAGGATTCAGAAGGTAGCATTGAAAAATCTATCCCCCACGATTTTTTTTTCATATCAATATCTTCAGCCAGATGAAGCGCAACCATTCAGCAAATATTAACTCCAGTAACTGAAGGAATATTTTCCTCCACGAAATAGGCACGCCCAAGTAATAATTAGACAGTTCGTCATTTATGATTTTGAAATGAGAGTATACCCAGCTTCAGTAATTCAGTATATTTGTTAAGTGAAATATCCTTTTGCAGTATGTCTCCCAGAGTAAAAAGCTCATTTTCTTTGCTACGTTTCAATGAAGGCTCAACAGTTGTTATATCAACGGTCATGAAAATTTTGAAAATAGTTGTCTGTTCTACCTACAATCGCTTATGTCGGAATCTTTCTGGTTTCATATCCATATTCACATAGTATATCCGATTGACAGGTTCATTGGAGTGTCGAAGGTCATCAAATGGAGAAATTGGGAATCAGACTATTGGAAATCCTTCACCACTATTTTATTTATTCGTTTTATGTGTAAATATTAATCGAATGAAAACATCGTGATTCAAGAAATATATAATTAGTACTCAAGCAACTTTTTCTCTCTTGATACTGTGGAGCAACATTGATTGATTTAAACAAATAACGATATCGTTCTAATATTTGCAATGAAAACACATGTTGAATTTTTTTTGATTTACGGAGGCATAGAAGTACCACACCACAGAATGACGCCCAAGTTCGATATATATATATATATATATATATATATATATATATATATATATATTAGAGGGGAAGTCTTTGCTGACCAGTTAAGAACAAAACTGTAGTTTTTTTGGGTGAACAGCAGAACGGAAGTGTACTCTTATAACACCAGTTTTTCCAATATTTCGATAATGTTTATTACCATCTTCAGGGAAAAGCTACAAAATCATTATTTTAAGTTATCACATCAAATAAACAGTAACAAGAACCTTACTGTATTTGAGGTTAGTCGTATTAAAAACGTTGGTAAAGTGAATTAACATGTCGCAGTAGTCGCAGACGAAAAATATGTTCACAGTCCAATATTAAAATTTTACACCAAGTAAACTGTTTAAAAAACCATTGAATTATTAACAAGATTAAAAAAATATAGTTGCATATTCAACAGGTGAATACACATAAAAGTCGAACTTTAACGGTTGAATATGAATTCTGAATGACAATGACAATGAAATTTGAAATGACAGAGTTGACATGAAGTATGGAACATCTAGAAACAGGTGTGTGAAGAGACATCTGCCAGGGTGGAACGACGCCAGAGCGAGAGAACACTGCTACCATCTGTTCGGAATTGAATTTATAGTAATCAATATTATTGATTTTTTTGAACTTGAAGGGTGTTAACATTAATTAAGTATGGATTGAGAAAAGATTGTAATTATTATGTGCAAACTATTTTGAAACAATTTTAGAAAATATAAAAGTAATAATTTTTTAATTTAGAATAGTAGAACTATTGTTGTTTGCAAAATGTCGAAAATTTTTATCAATATCAAGTAGATATGCATAGATTCCACTGAGGTGTTTGATATCAGTTCTTTTGTTAAGGCAAGATGTTGATTGAGAGATAAACGCCATTTCCAAGAACAACCGCTTAGACTCATTTTGTTCAATACTAAGAATTTTTGTTGAATTGTAATCCATGATATGTCCATCTTTGTAAACATGGTTACTCAGGGCACATCTTTCAGGATGTAACCTACTATCGCTTTTATGTGATGAAATTCGATCTTTAAGAGATCTGCAAGTTTGACCAATATATTCGTTATCGCAGTTATGGCAAGGAATTGAATAAACTAATTTCGATTGAAGCAGAAAGGGAGTTTTATCTTTAAGTTTGGAGAACAAATTATTAATTGTAAGTAAAGTTTTATTTGCTATTTTTACATTAATGTCTCTAAAAATTCTTGTCAGTTTGGGAGTGACTTCACAAATAAAAGGCAAAGAGGTGAAGAAAATCTGAGGCGGATTGGTCTCATTTGTAACAGTGTGAGATTGAAGATTGTTATTAGAATTGAGGTCATGGGGAGACGTGCTGAACAAGATCTTTTTTAAAAGAGGATCTGGATAGGAGTTATTAATAAAAAGCTGATGTAAAATGTTTAAATTTTTGTTATGGAAGGAGGGATCGGAAATCTGGATAATACGATTCTTCATCTGACGGACCAAGTTCACTTTTATTGATTGTCTATGGTATGACAAATAATTGAGGAATCTGCCAGAACTGACAGGTTTGCGATACCAATCAATAAGTATTCTGTTATCAGAAGTTCTGATAAATTTGGTATCAAGGAACGGAACCCAATGTTCTTCGTTTTCCGTTTCGATGGTAAACTGGATGAAGGGGTCGTAACTATTGAAGATATCCACTATCTCAGATATTCCATCCCTTGGGAGGGCCAAAATGATATCATCAACATATTTTTTTATGAAAAAAAGGTTGAAAGGTAGGACTTGCAGGACCATGTCCAGCAGGTCATCCATCACATAAGCTGCCAAAATAGGGCTGATTTTTGCACCCATAGGGGTACCGAAAGTTTGTTTGTAAATTTTTTCATTAAAAGAGAAGTAAGTATTATTGAATATAAAAGTTATAAGTTCAAAGAAAGTGTTTTTTTGTATGTTACAAATTTGAGCAATGCGATCCCATTTTTTGTCTATTGATCTTAAGCAAGCATCTAGGTATACATTGCTGAAAAGTGAAATAACATCCAAACTGGCAATGACATAATTATCAGGTAAATTTATATTATTAAATTTGGTGAAAACATCAAAAGAATCTTTAATATAGTAATCATTATCAATTTCATAAGCTTTAGTCAAAATGTTGGTCAGAAAAGCTGCTAATTTTTCTGTCGGAGTACCAATTGAGGCAATAATTGGTCTCACTGCCAACACAGGTTTGTGAATTTTTGGAAGTGCATAAAATTTTGAAAGAATACCGTTGTAGGTAGTCAGTTTCTTTTTTGTTTGATCATCTATCTGATTATAAGTTAATAATTTTTTAATTAATTCATTACAATTCCTCTGTACTTGTAAAGTGGGATCTCTATGTACTAATGAATAAGAATGACAGTTTTCAATAAGGTCTGTGGATAATTGAATATATTGATCTCTATTAAGAATTACAGTAACGTTTCCTTTGTCAGATTTAGTTACGATTAAATTTGGATTAGATTTCAAAAACCGTTTGGTTTTGTTAAAAAGATGCTGAAAGAAATTGTAGGAATGTTTGGAAGAATTAATGAAATTAGTAATTATGTTTGTCGACCTTGCTATTAGAGAATTTCTAGCAAGATCATCAGTAACCGTAGAGGTAATCATGTCAACATCGGCTAAGAGGTTTTTAATGGAAAATGTGCTATCTACTATGGGTTCTATGCTGAATTTTGGGCCCAGAGCCAGAAAATCTGATATATCCTCAGGAATATCAATGCCTGATAAATTTTTGATCCAGTCCGGTTGAACAGACAATTTGGATCGTGAAAAAGATTGAAAAAGATTGTTGAATTTATTCATATTCTTATGCTTAACTTTGTGAAAAAACCTATTGAATTTAATTTTTTGTCTTCCAGCAAATTCTGTGAAGATCAACTCGTTAGATAGCTGAATTATCTCACTCTTTAGCAGTTCCAAGCTCTGCTGAGTTTTAAAAAGAAGTTTATGATTACAATTAATTTCAAAATTTAAAAGTTTGGTTCCTAACCTGTTTGTAAACTTTCTTGTGAGACTGTTCTGGTCTATATCTTGTACTAAAACTAAACGATCTATGTGGTTAGTAGCATTATTTATGTGGTTCGGTGACATTCCTACTGAACGGCATCTGAGTAGGAAGCATCTTCGGTTTTTTTCCTTGGCTAGTTTCAAATTCAGACGTGACCAATGTTTCATCTTCTGGACAACGATGTTACCATGTGTAGCTCTCAGTTGTTGGTAGAAACCCATACCTGTGTGAATTATTAGAGGGGAAGTCTTTGCTGACCAGTTAAGAACAAAACTGTAGTTTTTTTGGGTGAACAGCAGAACGGAAGTGTACTCTTATAACACCAGTTTTTCCAATATTTCGATAATGTTTATTACCATCTTCAGGGAAAAGCTACAAAATCATTATTTTAAGTTATCACATCAAATAAACAGTAACAAGAACCTTACTGTATTTGAGGTTAGTCGTATTAAAAACGTTGGTAAAGTGAATTAACATGTCGCAGTAGTCGCAGACGAAAAATATGTTCACAGTCCAATATTAAAATTTTACACCAAGTAAACTGTTTAAAAAACCATTGAATTATTAACAAGATTAAAAAAATATAGTTGCATATTCAACAGGTGAATACACATAAAAGTCGAACTTTAACGGTTGAATATGAATTCTGAATGACAATGACAATGAAATTTGAAATGACAGAGTTGACATGAAGTATGGAACATCTAGAAACAGGTGTGTGAAGAGACATCTGCCAGGGTGGAACGACGCCAGAGCGAGAGAACACTGCTACCATCTGTTCGGAATTGAATTTATAGTAATCAATATTATTGATTTTTTTGAACTTGAAGGGTGTTAACATTAATTAAGTATGGATTGAGAAAAGATTGTAATTATTATGTGCAAACTATTTTGAAACAATTTTAGAAAATATAAAAGTAATAATTTTTTAATTTAGAATAGTAGAACTATTGTTGTTTGCAAAATGTCGAAAATTTTTATCAATATCAAGTAGATATGCATAGATTCCACTGAGGTGTTTGATATCAGTTCTTTTGTTAAGGCAAGATGTTGATTGAGAGATAAACGCCATTTCCAAGAACAACCGCTTAGACTCATTTTGTTCAATACTAAGAATTTTTGTTGAATTGTAATCCATGATATGTCCATCTTTGTAAACATGGTTACTCAGGGCACATCTTTCAGGATGTAACCTACTATCGCTTTTATGTGATGAAATTCGATCTTTAAGAGATCTGCAAGTTTGACCAATATATTCGTTATCGCAGTTATGGCAAGGAATTGAATAAACTAATTTCGATTGAAGCAGAAAGGGAGTTTTATCTTTAAGTTTGGAGAACAAATTATTAATTGTAAGTAAAGTTTTATTTGCTATTTTTACATTAATGTCTCTAAAAATTCTTGTCAGTTTGGGAGTGACTTCACAAATAAAAGGCAAAGAGGTGAAGAAAATCTGAGGCGGATTGGTCTCATTTGTAACAGTGTGAGATTGAAGATTGTTATTAGAATTGAGGTCATGGGGAGACGTGCTGAACAAGATCTTTTTTAAAAGAGGATCTGGATAGGAGTTATTAATAAAAAGCTGATGTAAAATGTTTAAATTTTTGTTATGGAAGGAGGGATCGGAAATCTGGATAATACGATTCTTCATCTGACGGACCAAGTTCACTTTTATTGATTGTCTATGGTATGACAAATAATTGAGGAATCTGCCAGAACTGACAGGTTTGCGATACCAATCAATAAGTATTCTGTTATCAGAAGTTCTGATAAATTTGGTATCAAGGAACGGAACCCAATGTTCTTCGTTTTCCGTTTCGATGGTAAACTGGATGAAGGGGTCGTAACTATTGAAGATATCCACTATCTCAGATATTCCATCCCTTGGGAGGGCCAAAATTACAATCTTTTCTCAATCCATACTTAATTAATGTTAACACCCTTCAAGTTCAAAAAAATCAATAATATTGATTACTATAAATTCAATTCCGAACAGATGGTAGCAGTGTTCTCTCGCTCTGGCGTCGTTCCACCCTGGCAGATGTCTCTTCACACACCTGTTTCTAGATGTTCCATACTTCATGTCAACTCTGTCATTTCAAATTTCATTGTCATTGTCATTCAGAATTCATATTCAACCGTTAAAGTTCGACTTTTATGTGTATTCACCTGTTGAATATGCAACTATATTTTTTTAATCTTGTTAATAATTCAATGGTTTTTTAAACAGTTTACTTGGTGTAAAATTTTAATATTGGACTGTGAACATATTTTTCGTCTGCGACTACTGCGACATGTTAATTCACTTTACCAACGTTTTTAATACGACTAACCTCAAATACAGTAAGGTTCTTGTTACTGTTTATTTGATGTGATAACTTAAAATAATGATTTTGTAGCTTTTCCCTGAAGATGGTAATAAACATTATCGAAATATTGGAAAAACTGGTGTTATAAGAGTACACTTCCGTTCTGCTGTTCACCCAAAAAAACTACAGTTTTGTTCTTAACTGGTCAGCAAAGACTTCCCCTCTAATAATTCACACAGGTATGGGTTTCTACCAACAACTGAGAGCTACACATGGTAACATCGTTGTCCAGAAGATGAAACATTGGTCACGTCTGAATTTGAAACTAGCCAAGGAAAAAAACCGAAGATGCTTCCTACTCAGATGCCGTTCAGTAGGAATGTCACCGAACCACATAAATAATGCTACTAACCACATAGATCGTTTAGTTTTAGTACAAGATATAGACCAGAACAGTCTCACAAGAAAGTTTACAAACAGGTTAGGAACCAAACTTTTAAATTTTGAAATTAATTGTAATCATAAACTTCTTTTTAAAACTCAGCAGAGCTTGGAACTGCTAAAGAGTGAGATAATTCAGCTATCTAACGAGTTGATCTTCACAGAATTTGCTGGAAGACAAAAAATTAAATTCAATAGGTTTTTTCACAAAGTTAAGCATAAGAATATGAATAAATTCAACAATCTTTTTCAATCTTTTTCACGATCCAAATTGTCTGTTCAACCGGACTGGATCAAAAATTTATCAGGCATTGATATTCCTGAGGATATATCAGATTTTCTGGCTCTGGGCCCAAAATTCAGCATAGAACCCATAGTAGATAGCACATTTTCCATTAAAAACCTCTTAGCCGATGTTGACATGATTACCTCTACGGTTACTGATGATCTTGCTAGAAATTCTCTAATAGCAAGGTCGACAAACATAATTACTAATTTCATTAATTCTTCCAAACATTCCTACAATTTCTTTCAGCATCTTTTTAACAAAACCAAACGGTTTTTGAAATCTAATCCAAATTTAATCGTAACTAAATCTGACAAAGGAAACGTTACTGTAATTCTTAATAGAGATCAATATATTCAATTATCCACAGACCTTATTGAAAACTGTCATTCTTATTCATTAGTACATAGAGATCCCACTTTACAAGTACAGAGGAATTGTAATGAATTAATTAAAAAATTATTAACTTATAATCAGATAGATGATCAAACAAAAAAGAAACTGACTACCTACAACGGTATTCTTTCAAAATTTTATGCACTTCCAAAAATTCACAAACCTGTGTTGGCAGTGAGACCAATTATTGCCTCAATTGGTACTCCGACAGAAAAATTAGCAGCTTTTCTGACCAACATTTTGACTAAAGCTTATGAAATTGATAATGATTACTATATTAAAGATTCTTTTGATGTTTTCACCAAATTTAATAATATAAATTTACCTGATAATTATGTCATTGCCAGTTTGGATGTTATTTCACTTTTCAGCAATGTATACCTAGATGCTTGCTTAAGATCAATAGACAAAAAATGGGATCGCATTGCTCAAATTTGTAACATACAAAAAAACACTTTCTTTGAACTTATAACTTTTATATTCAATAATACTTACTTCTCTTTTAATGAAAAAATTTACAAACAAACTTTCGGTACCCCTATGGGTGCAAAAATCAGCCCTATTTTGGCAGCTTATGTGATGGATGACCTGCTGGACATGGTCCTGCAAGTCCTACCTTTCAACCTTTTTTTCATAAAAAAATATGTTGATGATATCATTTTGGCCCTCCCAAGGGATGGAATATCTGAGATAGTGGATATCTTCAATAGTTACGACCCCTTCATCCAGTTTACCATCGAAACGGAAAACGAAGAACATTGGGTTCCGTTCCTTGATACCAAATTTATCAGAACTTCTGATAACAGAATACTTATTGATTGGTATCGCAAACCTGTCAGTTCTGGCAGATTCCTCAATTATTTGTCATACCATAGACAATCAATAAAAGTGAACTTGGTCCGTCAGATGAAGAATCGTATTATCCAGATTTCCGATCCCTCCTTCCATAACAAAAATTTAAACATTTTACATCAGCTTTTTATTAATAACTCCTATCCAGATCCTCTTTTAAAAAAGATCTTGTTCAGCACGTCTCCCCATGACCTCAATTCTAATAACAATCTTCAATCTCACACTGTTACAAATGAGACCAATCCGCCTCAGATTTTCTTCACCTCTTTGCCTTTTATTTGTGAAGTCACTCCCAAACTGACAAGAATTTTTAGAGACATTAATGTAAAAATAGCAAATAAAACTTTACTTACAATTAATAATTTGTTCTCCAAACTTAAAGATAAAACTCCCTTTCTGCTTCAATCGAAATTAGTTTATTCAATTCCTTGCCATAACTGCGATAACGAATATATTGGTCAAACTTGCAGATCTCTTAAAGATCGAATTTCATCACATAAAAGCGATAGTAGGTTACATCCTGAAAGATGTGCCCTGAGTAACCATGTTTACAAAGATGGACATATCATGGATTACAATTCAACAAAAATTCTTAGTATTGAACAAAATGAGTCTAAGCGGTTGTTCTTGGAAATGGCGTTTATCTCTCAATCAACATCTTGCCTTAACAAAAGAACTGATATCAAACACCTCAGTGGAATCTATGCATATCTACTTGATATTGATAAAAATTTTCGACATTTTGCAAACAACAATAGTTCTACTATTCTAAATTAAAAAATTATTACTTTTATATTTTCTAAAATTGTTTCAAAATAGTTTGCACATAATAATTACAATCTTTTCTCAATCCATACTTAATTAATGTTAACACCCTTCAAGTTCAAAAAAATCAATAATATTGATTACTATAAATTCAATTCCGAACAGATGGTAGCAGTGTTCTCTCGCTCTGGCGTCGTTCCACCCTGGCAGATGTCTCTTCACACACCTGTTTCTAGATGTTCCATACTTCATGTCAACTCTGTCATTTCAAATTTCATTGTCATTGTCATTCAGAATTCATATTCAACCGTTAAAGTTCGACTTTTATGTGTATTCACCTGTTGAATATGCAACTATATTTTTTTAATCTTGTTAATAATTCAATGGTTTTTTAAACAGTTTACTTGGTGTAAAATTTTAATATTGGACTGTGAACATATTTTTCGTCTGCGACTACTGCGACATGTTAATTCACTTTACCAACGTTTTTAATACGACTAACCTCAAATACAGTAAGGTTCTTGTTACTGTTTATTTGATGTGATAACTTAAAATAATGATTTTGTAGCTTTTCCCTGAAGATGGTAATAAACATTATCGAAATATTGGAAAAACTGGTGTTATAAGAGTACACTTCCGTTCTGCTGTTCACCCAAAAAAACTACAGTTTTGTATATATATATATATATATATATATATATATATATATATATATATATATATATATATATATACATACATATATATATATATATATGTATATATATATATATATATAAATATATATATATATAGAGAGAGAGAGAGAGAAAGTGTTATTTGCTATGAAGCTGAATCAGGAAATTGATAAATAGATTATCAAATTCTTTGGTCTATCACAATTTGCATTCAATTCGAAATGCCAGAAATAGCTAGCTATCTTGTGGTGGGCATTTCGAATTGAATGCAAATTGTGATAGACCAGAGAATTTGATAATCTATTTATATATATATATATATATATATATATCTCCGTGACTTGTTGGCGAGGCCTAAGTCTTCTTGACCCCCAGCTCTCATCTTGAGAAAGTGATGACTGTGGTTTTGTGGATAGAGGGATGGTATTCATGGCTGTATGACAATCCGATGTTGTTGAAACTGTCGGACCCCATAGAGGTCTGGTGTGAAAAGGATTGATTTAGGGATTTGTTCGATGGTATAGTAATAGTTTCCAGGAATTGGGAAGCCTTTGTGAGTTGTCTCGTTTGTTGAGGGCGTTTTTCATTTTCTATTGCTTCGCGAATTATCCTGGAGTGTTTTTGCTGTGGCAATGGTCTTCGTGCTCAATTTTGTGTCCGGTTTCGTGGTGATGTTTGAAGAGAGTCGAGGTCATGTCCGAATTACGTACTGCTATAGTTCGTGCTCGAAGGACCTGTTTGATACTCGTCGGTTCATCTGTCCTATATATGTTCTCGGGCAGTCTGACAAGGAATTTAATATATTCCTTGTGATTTGTTGGGTATTATCAGCGCAGGAAAGAGGATATTTGATTGTTTGCTGTGAAAACTGACTTGATGTCGTGTTTTGTCAGAATTTGCCTCACTTTATCAGTGACACCCCGAATGAAAGGGAGGAAAGCGCTCGAGCGTTCAGCCGGGTCTTTCGGTGGTTTGGGATGCGAGAATCTGGTTTGTTGGCGTTGAATGGTTCACTAGATCTGGGGGTAGAAATAATCGTTTCGAAGAAGGGCGGATGTGAGTTTTTTCAGCTCAGTGGGTTTGTTGTGGTCATTTGTGAAATTGATGGATCTATTGATAAGAGAATTCAGTACGGAGCTCACCTGAGCTGGATGATGGTGGGAGTTGGCATTGAAGTATCTATTGCTGTGCGTGGGTATTCGCTAGACAGTATGAGTGAAATAATCTTTGGATTTTGTGATATGGACATCTAAGAAAGGAATAGCGTTGTTCGTCTCCATTTCCATGGTAAATTTCATATCGGGGTGAACATTTTTAAGATGATCGAGGAAGAAGTGAAGGCTCTCGGATCCAGGAGGCCAGATAGCAAAGACATCATCCACATAACGTATAGTTAGTACATTCGCTCCACCAACACAAGCTCTAGCTAAATATCTCGCAACCCCTTGCAACATTCTTCATCATATGTTCGAAACTCATTCCATTTCATAGATATCATCAAATTGGTCAACTTTCGATCCACATACATCCTGGCAAGCTTCGATGAAGTATCCTTTTTCAGAAACATCCCCTTAGCAGATACACTTATCATTCTGAAAACGAAACATTAAATCTCCAAAGACACGCTCAATCTCATTAGGCATCGTATGTCCAGTACTTACTTTCTTTTCCAGGGCAAATTTTACAAACAAATAAAAGGCGCCCCTATGGGTTCTCCACTTTTGCCAGTACTTAAAAACCTCTACATGGAAGATTTTGAGTCTAGAGCAACTGATGCCTCTGCAATGGAGCCGACGTGTTGGCTGCGTTTCGTGGATGATGTCTTTGCTATCTGGCCTCATGGATCCGAAAGTCTTCACACTTTCCTCAATCCCCTTAACAATATTCACCCCGATATAAAATTCACTATGGAAATGGAGACGAACAATGCTATTCCTTTTAGTAGATATCCATATCACAATATCCAAAGATTATTTAACTCATACCGTCTACCAAAAACCCACGCACACCAATAGATATCTCAATGCCAACTCCCACCATCATCCAGCCCAGGTGAGCTCAGTACTGAATTCTGTTATCAATAGATCCATCAAACCCACAGATGACCACAAAGGACCCAGTGAGCTGAAAACGCTCACATCTCTCCTTCTTCAAAACGATTATCACTACCCCCAGATCTAGATAACCATTCAACGCCAACAAACCCGCTTCTCTCATCCCAAACTACCGGAAGACCCGGCTGCACGCCCGAAAGCTTTCATTCGGGGAGTCACTGATAAAGTGAGCCGAATTCTGACAAAACATGACATTAAGATAGTGTTCACAGCAAATAATCGAATATCTTCTTTCCTGCACTCACCTAAAGATATAATACCCAACGATTCACAAGGAATATATGAAATTCCTTGTCAAGTCTGCCCGAGATCCTATATAGAGAAGACGAACAGACGAGTATAATAAGCGCGGACTTATAGCGGATATAGTTTGCAAGAAGTCAAAAAACATGTTGACCGATATTGACAAAATATCATCTTGGCAAGTAAAACATGAATTAACTTTAAATTACGAAAAGTCATCTTTCATGTTTGTGACTAAACGATCAATTCCCATCAACTCAAAAGAGCCAATCAATTTCAAAAGGGAAATCATCAAGTATTCTCCTTTTCTGGAGTTTTTGGGCCTGCATATTGATGAAAATTTGTCATGGTCCAAACATATGGAAACAAATGTCTTCAGTAATTGGAATCATCTTCGAAATAAGAAACTTTTTACCCTCGAAATATCTTAAATTCATTTATTACTCTTTAGTATTATTCAAATTTCATTACTTAGTCTCGGTATGGGGATCGGCAAAAAAATTTTTACTGAAACCATTGAAAACTCCACAAAACAAAATCATTAAATGTATATTGAAACTTGCTTTCAAAGAACCTACAGTAAATTTATATAAACCGAAACTTCTTCTGGATATCTATTCACTTAATGAATTAAAAATTTGTACTTTCAATCATCTGGTAAAAAATAATTGGAAAATCTCAAATTTGGTTGTCATTTCTATATATATATATATATATATATATATATATATATATATAAATAAAGCTAACGATCAAACGATCAGATACTGCAAAAGCATTCAAAAGTACGAAAAGAAATGGTTGTTGCTGATTAAAAAATTACTACTGGAAATGCCGGTTTGAATTTGAAAATTTTTATTTAGGGCTAGCTGACAGTGACAGTGTCATCAATGATTGCGTTTACGGAATACTATTTGAATGCGGTAAAACCTGCATACGAGTAGAAGAAACCAGAGAGAGTGTGCCACCACATGAAGAGCACACAACATGGGGAAATCTTGAAAAGCGGATAACGTTCGAACACACCAAATAGGGCACGGAATGTTCTGAAGTCGAGGTCATAAACAGAGAGGAACACTGTGGAAAAGTCAAAGAAGCTGCCTTCATTCTCAACAACGATTCGTTCGGTCACCCCAGCATAGAAATGCGAAATTTGTGGAAACCACTAATTCAAAAAATGGACCAACTATATTTCGAAAAACGAGAATATTGCCCCAAGACATCCACTAACCCGCTAAAACTAATCAGTATGACATATTAGTAGTACCCCTGTTACCCACCAAGGGGAATTCTGGTCTATATATCCGACCATATTTCGAAATGTTGTCAGACATTATCCTGTGACGATTGCGAATACCAGCGATCGAAAACTCATGATAAATTTAGTTCCAACATTTGCTCATATTGATTTATATTTATCTTTTCAACTATTTTCTGATCACGTTTTCATATGTCTTAATGTATAGCAATCTTGTAGAATAAAGTTATGTAAACAATGACAATAGTTGTTAATCTTTTTAATAACGGCTGCAATGAAATTCTTCCGATAAGAGGTCTAGTTTCGCAGCAAATTGTGGAAAAACATACTCCTCAAAAGTCATTCAATCACATTCCTCTATAACATTGTTACAAGATCAATCATCTGATAACTTTCATGTTTCACTAACTTTTCTTACTCTTTTCTATAGGTCTCCAGGTTTGGTATAACTCAAATTCTTCAGAAATTAATCAATGCACACCTTCTTCAGTTCTGTATAGTTCATCGCTAGAAAAAGCTGTTTATTTGTTCAAAACAAAATATTTTGATATCGTTATCTTCAGTAATGATGTCTCAACTGTGATGAAACTGGTGCTGCAACTGAACAGCAATGAAAACACACGTCGTACTAGTATCTGAAAAAAATAATAAAAACTTTTTTGTTCGTGAACCCATGTCAGTGTGAATAAACGCTGCGCAAAAAGGAAAATCGTTTTCGATAAAAAGCATTTTGTCCTACTTTCTTATAATGCAGTTGGGAGGAAAGTTTGAAGTATGATTCTGGCCCTAAGGGAAACAGAGAAAACCTAAATATCGGTAGAAGATTGAAGTGGTTGGTACATACAAATACTTTCATCTTTATTACAGCGGGCAATGATGTTAAAATGCTTTGGAGATTTGGGAATAATTTAATTTACTGTTTTATGATAATTAAAATTCTTCTCTTTCCCTTCTTTCTCGAAGCACTCATCCAATGTGATTAGGTGGCGGCTATAGAATTGTCATTATTGCAGTGATTCAAATCGAATATTTTCCATGGGGAAATTATGACAAAGTGGAAACAAATCTCACTTCTCTGGCCTAGATATTTTCAGATAATCTGTTCTGAATTATTGTCGACTCGAAATGATTTGAAGAGAATGGTATTTTCTTTGTATTTTATATTCCCGGCTTACATGGAAAACAGAAAAAGTTTGAATTTTTCAATAAAATTAAATTTTCTCCATATCTATCAAATGAACTAGTGAATGTGTTTTCTCGACATCTCTAATTTTCAGAAATTCGTCGATTTGAAACATGGAAAGACGTTTTGATTTCTGAGAAAATGTCTTCTTGAATAACAATAAATTCAAGTTACTGACGTAATTGATAGATGAGCTTTATTCATTCCAAGAAGATTACAATGACATGAATCTTATATATAGGAACTAAGCTATAAACGACTAAAAATACACATGTACATAAAAAAAAGATACTAAAAAAAAAATTACACCATATAATGCTCTTACGTGATGGTTGAGCTCCAAATATGAACAGCAATAGTGTAATCCATGGACACAGATAAAAATATGTACATATACACATATACGCGCACATATACACATATACACGCATACACATACAAAAAAAAAACCTTCACCTCATAGATTCCCAAAAGGAAAAACAAACAGATTACATACTTCAAAGAATTAATCATCAATATAATGAGCTCGCATATTACATAATTGAACACTAAATATCAGTAACAGTAATGTTGTCAACAAAAAAGAGAAATTGTAAGTTACTCAATGGACAACGGAAGGAAAATAAAATGAATAAAAAAAATATTGGAGAGACAGTAGGTATTGTCTCAGTTTTTCATTGAAAGAATTTTTCCGGTGAATGTTCCTTATGCTTAAGAGAATATTATTATAGATCTTCAGGCCCTTATGAAAGAGCGATTTCAATCCAAATTTACTATAGACGGGTGGCAGATAAATGTTCTGGTTTTGTCTAGTTTCATATTGGTGTACTTCAGACACAGGTGTGCGGCGTGTTATTGAATGTTTCTGTTTGATTTTAATATAGTGAATATATAAAGTAATTTTGTATTTATGAATATTGCTCAAAGAAAGGCAGAAGATGGATGTTTTTGATAGCTCTGTTTTGAAGAGTTCTCAATGGTCCTATAATGGATTCTTGAGATGTTCCCCATACCGATGTTAAATACTGCAAGTGACTATACACATTTGAATAATAAAGTTGCTTTCTGACTCTCAGAGATATATAATTGAAAATTTTATACAAGATACCAAGGAAGAAAGGAGATAATTTTTTTCTCAAATACGATATATGACCCTTACATGAAAGGGCCTCATCGATATAGAGCCCCAGGTATTTAGTTTCTCTTTCATGTAATATTTTACTATTACCAAACTTTATTGGAATATGATCGTGGGGTCTTGGTGTTCTAGAAATCAACATGTATGATGACTTTTAGATATATAAGGTAAGTTTATGCGAGTTCAACCATTTCTCTATCATCTCCATATCATCTGAGATTGCTTTTTGGATATTGGTTATAATCTTACTACCATAGCTCAACATCGTATCATCCGCATACAGTTTGATATCGCCCTTCAGTGGTATCCTGGCTATGACATTGATATAAATCAAAAATAATGTTGGACCAAAGATGGATCCCTGCGGTACACCACATTTAACTTCTCTGAATCCACTACGAAGACCATTGGCACTGGTTAACTGGGCTCTGCCACTTAGATAGCTCCTAAACCACTCATTAGTTATTCCTCTAATGCCAATCTTCCCCAGCTTTCTGATCAAAATACTGTGATCTACCGTGTCGAACGCCTTTCGCAGATCAAGCGACACCAGGGAGCATATGTCACCGTCATCTACTTTCATTTGCAAATCTGTTATCAGTAGTAATATCCCTAGGACATTGATAACAGACGAGATAATTTCATGACAATCGAAAGCACGAAGCCGAAGGCTGAGTGCTGTTACCAAGCAACGAGCTTGAGAAATTTGTCATGAAATTAGGAGGCATTCATCAATGTCCGAGGGATATTCGACGGATAATTTTTCGACAAAAAAAATCATAACTCAACACAGTGAAACATTTATTTATTAAAAGTACAGTTAGTGAAAGTACAATTATTAAAATTTAAGTTAACATTAGATTCGTTGCTGTTCTCTACTATAGAAGATCTATTACCACGCATAATATTTATAATCTTGTTGTGGTGTTCTTGATCGAGATTCAAGTATGGTTTCATAGAATTCTGATTGCCATGACCAGTAATTTTCAGCAATTGTTGTTCTTCTACACCACTTTTTGCTAATTCGCTAACAGCAGTTGATCTATTCGAGTGATTTGTTATCTTTTTCTCCTTTACATTCAAGCCAATTGCTTCAGCAGAAGATTTAGTCCATCCATTCATTGTATTTCTTCCAACAGATACATTATCGTACCATTTGTCAGTTTCATTTTTCCAGTGTCGATTTGGTTTTAAGAACAGTCGTGGTGTGGTAATATTGTCGCCTCGTTTTGATATCAGTTTATGAAAAAGACGTACAGGGCACTATTGATAACTAACCATTTACTACTTGCACAGAACCACCTTGGCACGTTTTACTGAATACCGGATTACATTCAATGCGATTTGTTGGAGTGTCATCGTTATTTTTCTCGATTTGAAAAAAATCCACCAGAAAAGCAACTGCCTCTCCTCCTCGCCACGCTAATTCTACAGCAGCAATATGGTAAAATTTACGCATAAGACCTTCAAGGGTATCTTCATCCCAAAGCAATATTATTTTGTTAATTTCAGACCAATTTAACGAAACTGAACTGGACTTACGTTTACATGGATCTGCTTGTAGTTTCTTCCTGATTGCATCGCGGGCATCTCGGGCTGGTTTAAACACTATATTGTTAAACGGGTCAATCATAATATTATAGTTATTATAGTACTTTTCTTGCAATAGTTTGCACGGAACGTTCCACATTGTCTTCACCGTTGCCTCTTTGAATTCGTTTCCGTTTTTCTTTCTCATATTGACGGCCCAATCTTTTAGTATCAACGCCAATTCTTCTAAGCTTCTATGTTCATTCAACTCGTATTCTCGTTCGCAGCAAAATTCCATGAATATTTCCCAAATATATTTGTGACTGTAGGTTGTATTTCTGGGAATTTTTTCTTTGATTAGCGCATTTATACTTTGAACAATCTATAAAATTTAATTTGTGCTGCGCATATATACCTCCCTCTGATTACGAGGCTTTGAACTCCTTCTGCTCGAAATTGACAAATATTATTACTAACAATCCGAATGACAATATCGTGATTTGTGGTGACTTTAACATTCCCTCTATACAATGGCATTTCGATGAAGTCAACAATCTGTGTAGTCCTAGGAATTATACTGATATAAGTAGTAACTTGTTGATCGATACACTCTCTTTTGGAAATTTCACTCAACACAATCATTTTACTAACTCAACTGGAAATACACTTGACCTTGTCCTCAACAACTGTGGTTACTTACGAAGGTTACAATTATGCCAATCGCCTCTAGTTCGTGAAGATAAGTTTCACACTACCCTTGAATTCCTTCTGGATTTATCACATATAGGCTCGACTCGAAATCTGGAAAATAAATTTCATGCCTACAACTTCAATAAGGCAAATTATAAATCTATCAACAATTTTTTTGTTGGGATTGATTGGCATGATATGTTCCTGGGAAAAACTGTTGATGAGGCCACTGACCTTTTGTACTCTAACATAAATATGGCTATAAACAAATTTGTTCCTAAAAATCCAAAAATTTGTAAAAAATTTCCTTGTTGGTTTTCTGTTAGCACCATCAGGGTTGTTAAAGAGAAGAATAAATACCACACATATTGTGACGGAAGGTCAAACTATTTGTGGAATATTTGCTGACCATTTCTTATCAGCTTTCAGTGAACCTTTGAAAAACCGAGGAAACAGGGTTTCGACACGCTTTCATTCCCAGAATATAAGTAATTATTACATACCTGGAAATGTTATCAAAACTAAAGTACAATCTCTTCCAAATAAGGGCCCTGGCCCAGATGAACTTCCTACAAATTTCATTAAAATGTGTGCAGAGTTTATCATTTCCTTTATATCTTCTGTTTAATAAATCTTTAAATGATGGGCATTTTCCGAACGCCTGGAAGAAAGCATTTGTTATTCCAATTCATAAATCTGGACAAAAACAATTACCTCAGAATTATAGACCAGTGTTCAAATTATGTATATTAGCAAAATTGTTTGAATCTATTATCTTTGAATATCTTTATCATGATGTCATGCACATTTTGAATATACAACAACATGGATTTGTCAGAAAGCGCTCTGTCGAAACAAATTTATTCGAATATACTGAATATATATTGAAAAGCTTGAATAGCCGAATTCAGGTGGATGCCGTTTACACCGACTTCAGCAAAGCTTTCGATAAGATCGATCACACATTGCTGGTATGGAGGCTAGCTGATGTCGGTGTGACCGGCTCCCTATTGAATTGGTTTGAATCATACGTGACTAATCGTAAGCAGGTTGTTTGTATTGGCAACTATCTCTCAAGATCAGTTGACATAACGTCGGGTGTACCTCAAGGTTCACATCTAGGTCCCCTACTATTTAACATTTATATAAATGACATTTCAGAATGCTTCAAATTTTCGTATTTTCTCATTTACGCTGATGATCTTAAAATATTTCATACACTAACGCACTTGGACGATTGTAAGCCAATTCAAGAGGACATCGACCGATTTTTAGAGTATTGCAGAAATAATGCTCTTTTCCTGAATCTCAACAAATGCCATCAGATTACTTTCAGTAGAAATTCCAACTTGAAAACCAATAATTACACTATGCAGGATCATAATCCTCACACCTGTAGTGAAGTGAAGGATTTGGGAATTATCTTCGATTCGAAAATGACTTTTAATAAACATATTTCTCACATCTCTAAGGAAGCGAACAAAATGCTAGGTTTCATTTTAAGAACAACTTATCCTTTCAAGAATTATAATACATTGCGTACTCTTTTTATGTCATACGTAAATAGCCTGCTAGGCTTTTCCTCAACTATTTGGAACCCCCACTATATAATATACATAAAACAAATAGAAAGTATCCAGAAAAAATTTATTTATTACATCAACAAAAAATATTTCAATAATACGCCACAAAATCACCTCGTAAATCGAAAGCTCAATTTAATCTGTCTTGCTGGCAGAAGAGCTATAGCCGACATCTAATTTTCTTTCAATATAATAAATGGTATCATTCATTGCCCATCCATCAATAACTTGATTCATTGTAATATTCCACAATATTCCACTCGACATTATAATTTGTTCTATACATCCATACCAAACACAATTATTATTTGAATTCCCCTCTACATCGATGCTTGAAAAGTTTTAACTCCATTTCAAACATAATAGAAATTGATATTTTTCTGACTCTTTAACTACCTTTGTGAACAAACTTAAGAAACACTTTGCACCATCGTCTAATTGATATGTTCAATATTTCATACATGTAAAACATTTCCACTGTATTGTATTGAATCGCAACATTATTTAATAACTATATATGTGAATACTGTTTCTGGGTTCGTCCCGTTTGTATTCCTCTTTGTGAAAAATAAAACATTCTCATTGCCGAAACGTGACATTTTGAAATGTATTTGGATGAAGTTGTCAAACTCGATAACTCGATCGTGTTGTCATAGGGATTGAAAATTGCACTGAATGCAATTATCAGTCTAATGTTGACATGATTGGGTGAAATTGTTCCACATGACACAAAATGACGAAATTTGAATGGTTGTTAGAACAGTCGAAAAATTATCAAGTCAATAACCGCAATTTCAGTGTCGCTAGATCCCCGAAAGCCGTATTGATATTCATGTAGTAAATTGATTCTCTTTATACATGACAGAAGCCGTGAATTCATACAGTTTTCAATAATCTAAGAAAAAACAGATAGTAGGGATATGGGACGATAATTATTTGGGAGCTCTGAATCTCCAGATTTGAATATTGGGATCACCTTGGCAGTTTTTGCTGGGTCAGGAACACAGCCACTAGAAAACGATAAATTAGCCATCGCACTAATAACCATAGAACACTCGCGAATGAGATGTTTCACCGTTTTTACGGAAATGTCATCGATGCCGCTAGTCTTGTTGGGATCCATCTACTCGATGATTGCCTGAATCTCAGCAGCAGAGGTGGGAAATAGAAAAAAAGATTCCTGTTCATCTGGTTCGGAATTGTCATGAGGAACATCTGCTATATTTTCTGCCAATCTCGGTCCAATATCAACGAAGAAATCATTCATCCTGTTAGATATAGCTTTCTTGTCAGTGATAGAAATGTTGTTGTCCCTTATTGTATGAGTTGAGTTCTTATCGGATTTAGGCTTATTATACAGTAAGTTATTAACTAAAACCCATGTTTTACGTGAATCACCATTAACTTCCTCAAATTTCTTGTTATAGAACAATTTTTTCGTTTTTTTCACTAATTTAGTAACCAACTTACTTTGCTCCAAATATCTCTCTTTCATGATTGGATTTCCAGGATCTCTTTTATGTTTTTTGAATAAGTTAATTGGTTTCGACAATGTCAATTTCGTTAACCACATTGTATTTCTGTCGGAATACTCGCTTCGCGTTCGAACATAAATGTACAATCTCGCTTCTATGGTCGCTTATAGGGTGATCTATTATTGAAAGTTCCACCTGATTTGAATCCGATATATTGTGTATTACGTGATCAATGAGTGATGCATTATATTGCATCACTCTTGATAGGATTATTTCATTACATATGAAGAACCCATTGGCCATGCAGATGTCTCTGTGGGAGTCTGCGGTATCATCATCATCATCACCGTTTGAAAGCAAATTCACATTGAATTCTCCAATTATTATTGATTAATGATTATGAGCTTCAGACAACCGTCGATCAAACCATTCCAAGAAATCATGGTTAGAATAATCAGGTGGTTTGTAGAGACCTATAAGTTTGATTTTGAAATCTACTAACTTTACTATAGCTGGAGTCATGTTAGTTTCGCTGTAAACCTTTTTTATATTGTGATCTAATGTTTGATTGATAAAAATTCCTGTTCCACCACTGCGTTTACTTCTGCATGCGTATATAGCCGTATAGTTTTTCAAGTTGTAATATTTTTTTCCGTTTCACTAACCCGTGTTTCAGTAACGACTATAACTTCAATTTTTTTCATTCAGACTATCAAGCAAAATTTCAACCTGGTCAATTTTATTTTTCAATGATCTAGCATTGAGATTCAAGATGGATAAATTTCGATCATTGTAGTTAAGATTCTTCTGACGGTTGTACTCATGAAGAGATTCATAATAGTTGTCAATCATGTTTTCTAATTTTTTTTTGAACTCGAGGTACCCTTGTTATTTAAAGGTGTTTGTATATGGAGTGAAAAAATTAACTAGCTTATTGCTTTCAATATTCAGAAGTCTTAGATCTGAGTGGATAAAACGGACTTACTTCTTT
Organism: Zygogramma bicolorata; assembly: GCA_032362365.1. Classification (NCBI taxonomy): domain Eukaryota; kingdom Metazoa; phylum Arthropoda; class Insecta; order Coleoptera; family Chrysomelidae; genus Zygogramma; species Zygogramma bicolorata. Next base: position 84,829 of record JAVJAQ010005136.1, read on the forward strand.
CCTTTTGTAGTTGCTTCTGTTCTTTCTATCCCTGTTTCCCTGCTTTGATTTTCCAGCCTCATCAATCTCCTGCAGGACTTTCTCGCCCTCTACTTCTGATTCCTCCTCGATTGGCTCTCACTACCTTCTGCCTTTTCCAAATCCAAAAGTTGTGCCACAGTGTGAGTACGTTCTTTCGTTTGCAGTTTGAAACTTTGTATTTTTGCATCAGGGTCTTCTTTTCTTATTAGAGCCAGGTGCTTCCGAGTAACTTTTGACTCTCCCTATCTTCTATGCTTCTATAATTTACGATGGATATAGCCTGATTTTTTTCAAATCTTTCAGTTTTTCGGTATTGTTGAATAATGTCTGCTTCTTGAGGTAGCTGTTGAATTCCATTAAAACAGGTGCATCGGATTTTTTCCCAACAGACTCATATTGTTCAAGTCTTGGTAACCAATATTCGTCTCCAAGGTTCCGTTAATTTGGTTCAGTGTTTCTTCAACGCGACTGCTTATTCTCGATCTCAATTCCAAATATCACAACATTATTTTTCCTGCATTTTCTTTCCAAATCAGTACAGCGCCTTTCAAGTTTTTCACATTTCCCAAGTTGTTTTGCATTTCCAAGTAGATTTCCTGTAGGTTTCACTTCAATGGAACTGATAAGTTTCAATTCAGATTGTGATTCCCGGTTTTTCGCAATTTTTTCGTTTTTTCTGGTGTTCATCTCTCACTATATTTCACTGAATTTTAATTACATTATTTACGTGATCAGAACTACGTACCCAAAGTAGACTTTCACAGTTCAGCTGACTTGTACCTTTTCTACCACTTGTTCAAATTTCACTTTTTCCGAGTAACTGTAACTTGTTATTTTGGCGAAAAATGGCAGAGCTTACCAATTGTGTTGTTTATCTACGAACTACGAATTCAATTAAATGAGAATCTCCTGATGTCCGATTCCAAATCATGGTTTCTCGCAAAATTTGTCAATTTCCCATGCTCTAAAAATCATTATTTGAGAAGATAATAATAATATATAGTGGAGCTTTCCAGCTGGTTTGGGGCGTCCCCCACCACTTTGGGCGTGACTGATGACCTTCGGAGGCATTCTTGAAGTTACCCGAAGAACACGTGTCATGAATATCCAGCACGAATTCAAAGGCATTCCTCGCGGCTGTTAACAGCTCATCTCATAGATGTGGTGGGGAGGAGGGTAGGAGAAGGGAAAGGAGGAAGGGATTATAGGGCTAAGGAAAGGTCACAGCAGCGGCAAATGAATACAACAATGCCACCTTTATCTATCTGAGGGAGAGGAACATGTTCACTAATGTGTGCTCATTGGCTCTGAAATCACCTATTTCAATAATTTAGTGGTAGGTAGAGAGGTAGCACATCCGCACGAATTTCCAAAGACCACTGAATGTTCATAGCGGCTGTTTGTGACGCCCCTATCAACCACTTCCATTTCTCACCAATGCTGTGGTGTGAGATGTCACACAATGCCTCTCGTGGTGGTATGAACGTCTGTAGGAAGCACCAACGACCACTGAATGTTCATAGCGACACCAGGGTCAGGAGATACGATTTAACATAACCTGTCGGCAACTGTCAAAATGCCTACTCTTTTGAATTGAATCCGACAGGTTTGTCTGTAATTGATTCCTAGTAAACAGCGCAATATCTTTTTCTGTGCAAGAAAAGCTGTCTGCATATCAGGAGAAACACTCCAAAAGCAAACCTCGTAATGCACTTGCGAACCAACATGTGCGTTGTAGACATTAAAAAGTTGTTTCTGAGTTCATACACGTCTGAGGTTCCTGATCATATAGCAGAGACTGTCCAGTTCACTACTCAAAGGAGCACATGGCTCTATTTCGCTCAGTGAGCAGTATTCTAGTATTTAAAAAACTGAGGTTCATGTTATTGGTCTGTATTTAGAAACATTATCATTCTCTTCCTCATTGACAGGCATTATTTTAATCACAGTTCATCCAATCCATCTTGACACAGAACCAATGATGTATATACCTATCAATATCTGTGAAGTAAACTGAGATGAAAAAACACCTATTATATATCTTCACTGTGTTGAAATGTATTACTAGAAGGTGTTTGTTCTTTAGTCATGGTCTGCACTACCAGTGTGCAACAGGAAAAGTTTCTGAGTTTGAGCCAAGATGGATTGGAACAACTCTGAAACATCAGGAAAATTGCCTCCAGAAAAATTTAAGTAAATCAGGAAAGTGAAGACTCTCGCAGTTGATGGAATTTGAATTTATCACCTATCAATCTTGATTTCAATATTTTCTCTAGTTTTCTATTTATTTGTTGTTTCATTGACAACTATCAGGTTTCCTGTGCAAAGTTTTCAGATTTATGACTTCTATTTTGATAAAAAGTTTTTTACAATCATTCACTAGTGATTTATGTTTTTTGTCCCCTCCTCTATAGTAATCTTGTAGCTTAGGATATTTACGGTCAACTCAAATTATCTCAGTGCTTGGATTCTTTCACCAGAGAGGAGACGTTGGATGGATATGAGAAGCCGACGTGTTCCAAGTGTAAAGAAAGGCGGAAATGCATGAAGTCGTTATCGATCCACAAGTTCCCTCCTGTGTTGGTGATCCATCTCAAACGTTTTTCTCCAACGGAGAGATTCAGAGAAAAATTGAATGTCACCATCGATTTCCCGTTGGAAGGTCTAGACATGAGCAATTACGCTGCAGCCAATGGAGCCCATTGCCGTTACAAACTCTACGCGCCCTCCAACCATAGCGGTACTACGTACAGCGGCCACTACACGGCTTACTGTCGACACCCTCACTCCGAAACGTGGTACGAATACAACGATTCCCATGTGTCACTGATCTGTTCAAAATCTCTCGTAAGTGGCGAGGCATAAGTTTTATTTTATGAACAAGAAAACGTTTATGAACAGGAGGAAACGGAATTTTCCACTTGACATTATTTTATATTTTATTCTATTTCATTTATTTTCATTTTTTTATTCATTTACGCTTTTTATTTCTTGTTATAATTTCTATTTTCACTTGTGATTTTATATTATATTACATTTGAATAGGTCTTTCAAATTTTCGCTAGTTGAGGTCACTTCGGGAGTTACCCAATTTTTGAATACCTACTGGAAAACAAGCATAAGGCCAGTATAAAATGTTTCATGGAAATTATTGAAAGCTGAATCAACATCATGGCTGTTGAATGGTATTGTCCATGTCTGATTTGAAAGACAGTTATAGAATGTAAGAATATTCTTTTTGGAAAAACTATCTTATTAACTACAGTTTTCTGTTCACTATCAGAATGTTGCTTACTATCTATTGAAATATATCCATGGTCCGAAAAATTATTTTCTCTAGCAGATTATTCCGCTTTCATATTTATGAAGACATAATACAACATGAATCTTTTCCGTGTAGGTTCTCTTACCATGTTCAATAGGTTCGTTCGTTCTAAAAAAATTGTTCATTTCTGTTAACTAGCTGACGAGCGTTAACCCCTAGAAGTCGAAACTTGTGTGATCAATGGATCAACGAGGACTTACCTTTTCACGTGGGATTGTCCAGCACGGTGGCCCGACGGGAAATCGAACCCCGGTCTTCCGCTTGGAAGGCGAATATGCTAACTTCTACACTATTGAGAACCAGAGTATAGCTACAAAAAATGTCATTCAGTATAAAGAAATCTTCCGAATCACGGGTGGGATCAAGGTTAAAGTCCCCTGTGAGTTATATCTTTCTGTTCGGACTATGAATGTCACCTAGAAACAAAAACTGTCGATGTATAATTATTCTATAATTCTATATCAAACTAATGATTCTGACATCATCGTCAGTCAATTGCTCTTGAGCCATCAAATCCTTTTTTTTTTCACATAGAGATTGACAGTTCTGTGAAAGAATGTCATACCTGGGTTGTGGACGGTTCACCTTTTCATAACAGACTTCTTGCCATATACTAGGATCCATGCATTGCTGTAAATCTTAATTCCTAACAAAATATATTATATCATTCATAAAGCAATCTTGAGAACTGTCAAATCATTAGAAAAGCTTTGCTGATTGGTCAATTCTTTTGCTTGCTAATCGCCCACGGATACACGACATTTGATAATCTAATCCAAACTAGACAACATATGCGCAGTTAAAAAAATCGGAAGTCGAAATTAGTAAGAGTTTGAAGTTGATCAACTCTCGATTTACGATACCTGCATTTACGCTCTTATTGAAAGTCATTCACTCAACTTCTTCCGACTTATTTCTCACGACCTGCGAATTACGACTTCCGAGTAACGATTGATGCATGAATCCACCATTTATCGTTACTTTAAAAGAACTGTAGAAGTCAAGATATCGAGGTTTGATTACAGCACATTTGCTTCAGGAAACTGTTCACAAACGTATTTTTGTATTTGTCTTCAAACATGACAAAAATGAATTAGATTTCCTTGGTGAGTTCGGATATCAACTCCATTAGCTCTTTCCACTCCCCAATCGTTCGGATTTTACATCAGGGGTGGTGCGAGTACAACTTGTGTTGTAAATAACGCCAAATTCTCAATTCTAATTGCATTTTGCAAGGAGACATTCTAGTATTTTGATTTTTTCAGAATATACGTAACTTTCACATGGCTTTCGATTGGAATAATAGGAATGCCTTGTTTTTGAAGTAATTTTAAAAATACTATTTTTTTGAAAATTTTTGAAAAATGATGAAATTTTTTGTATTCATTCAAAAAATTCACCACTTTTTACATTAACTGTGCCAAATTTGAACTCAAGATATTTCATGGTTTCCAAATGCAATTAGAAATGAACATGGAAGACACTGATCGCCGGCCTCATAAGGAGTAGAGTGAAAGGAGCTACTCCTTCAATACCCGATCGGGGTTATGGATGTCTGAAGTGGACACGCGCACTTTGGTTGTTTTGATGGGGTTTAAATTAGTATCATGCAAAAGTAACCACATGAATATATTGGTGTTTCGCCTTTCAGTTGTAGTTCATAATTGATTTTTTTTTGTATGGTATCACTTAATTGGACTAATTATTTGTAAATATTATTATTTCGCGCGTCATCTCTATGACAATCCCTTCGAAGATGGCCAAGGAGGCGCGCGCATTTTGGGCTGAGAAAACTGGTCAGACCAGTGTGAAATTGAACATAGTTGAACCGGCATCACCTCAACTTTTCCGCTACGAAAAAGTGCAAGTTATCAACAATTGTGCTCTATAAACCGGGAGTTTTGCGTGAACCTGTAGCTGTATTTGGATCTTAATAAGAAACAATAGGCGACGGCGATCGGCAATCAAAATTATCACCGAAGAGAAAATCTACAGTCGGCGTCCTGAGAAGTGTCAAGATAGGCCATCTTTTCATACCTCGGGATTGTCATTTCGATATAAAATCATCAATACCTAAAATTATTGAATACAGTCCACTTAAGAATCTTCACATATCATTATTATTGCAACATTTTTTGGTCACATCGACCGCAGATATTGAAACTTGCATATTTGTTTTTTTTTTTCTCATTTTCTTGCTTCTGATAATTGAACTCGTAGGTTACCGATCGCGCACCTGGTTTGCGTCTCTCGCCAATTCGACGATAACAAACGTCTCAAGTACCTATTGGGTATTTTATATTAATTTCCAAAAATGAACACTTCAGCTAATCTCTCGTATCAATTATTATAGCTATATTACAGCTCTCATTTGAATTTATTTAATAAGATGTCTGTTGATAAAAAACTTAAGGGCCTTTTGGCTCAAAGAAAAGGTATCATTGAACGTTTGGATGAAATTAAAATTGTAGCTAATCAAGCTTTGAATGATACTACCGTTCACAGTCAGTTGAAAGTTCGATGCAAGCATATGTGCAATATTGCAAGTGAATTTAATAATCAACATTCCGCCATTCTGAATCTTTTAGCCACTATTGATGATTCTGATATGGACGAACAACATAATATTCGAAAAGCCTTCGATAAGGATTTTTATGAAATAGAAGTAATATTTTCAGACTTATTTGATGATCAAAAATGTCAAATCACTAATTCAACTCAAAGTCATGTGAAATTACCTAAATTAGAACTCAAAATATTTGATGGTTCGAGCCGAAATTGGAAAACATATATAGACCTTTTCAATTCTATGATTGACAACAACAAAAATTCGAGTAATGTTGAAAAATTCTCTTATTACGCAACTCTTTGGAAGGGCAACCACTTAGTCTCGTTCAAAGTACACCTTTAACGGAAAGGAATTACCTTATTGCGTATAACTCTTTAATTGATCATTATGAGGATTCCCGTTTGATATCTGTTAGTCACTGGCGCGAAATTGAAAAAACTAAGAGGCTCTCTACTGATCATGATCTGAAGGCTCTGCAGAATTCATTGAGCACATTCACTGAAAACTTATCTGTTCTTGATACTCTTGGTCACACAACTAAGCAGTGGGACTTCATCTTATTTCACATGTTGTACGACCGCTAAGAACCGAACACAGCTACTCGTTTTGAACTAGAATGTGGAAAAACTTTGAAAGAACCTGCTAGTAAAAATAAAAATCATGAGATTTTGTTTACCTTTTTGAAAAAACAGTGTGCGGCTCTCAATACCGTTTCGTATTCTTCCCCTCCGGTTTATGAAAAAGAAAAATATAACAATAAATGCGCAAAGAAGGTAACCCTTGTGAATTCTACTCAAACCAGCTGTCCTGTGTGCATTGAAGTTGGTCATTTGATTTATAGTTGTCCTGATTTTTTGGAAAAAACTACAGATGATAGATGTAATATTATCAAAGGTCATAAATGGTGCACTAATTGCCTTGGTATGAAACATGCGACTAGTAAATGCATTTCACGAGCCCGTTGTGCAAAATGTTCTAAGTTACATCATACATTATTGCATCATGATAAAATTAATACTTTCTCCTCTGTCTCTGGTAATGTAAGTACTCGTAATAATGGTAACAATTCACCCTCCAATATGATCCATAACCCTCAAAAATGCGATGCGCAAACTCAATTAACAGTTCTTACAAATATTGATCCCGATGAGTGTCTAAGAAAAAATCTGGTACTTTTGGCCACTGCCCAAATTCGTGTTCTTGATAATCAAGGTAATTACCAACTCGTACGCGTCCTACTAGATAGTGCGAGTCAAGTAAATTTCATAACGAGTATATGTTGTAATCGTTTAGGTCTCTCTAAACGGTCTCTTTTTCTTTTTGGGTTTGGGAAACACAACCTCGAATATTTCCCAAGAAGTCACGTGCACTTTCATTCAAATAACTCTCGACTTTGCAGTAACTCATAAAATTTGTGATAGTATGCCCTTGTTCGATTTAGCCCAAGCTACTTTTCATAAATTTTCCCATTTGAATTCAGCAGATGGTAAGTTTCATATCTCGAGTCCAATAGACATGCTTCTTGGATGTGACGTCTTTGGATTTTTATTTAAAGGTCATATATCCGATTCTATTCATGAGCCCGTAGCATTCCATAACCATCTTGGTGAGATTATCTTGGGTCGCGTTCCTGTGACATCAACGACCCCTTCTGACATTACTCTTTGCACTAATGAATCTCCACTTGAGGATATTGTCAAAGGGTTCTGGCAGCTCGAACAAGTTCCACACGTACTAGCCCTATCGCCCGATGATATTGCTGCTGAGAAATTATTTTGTGAAACTCTCACTAGAGATGAAAGTGGTCGTTACGTAGTAGAATTGCCCTTTAAATCTCCCCAATTCCCCACGTTCGAGAATTCGAGGGACATAGCCCTTCGTCGATTTTATTCGTTAGAACGACGTCTGCAGAATAATCGTACGCTCTATGAAGAATACTGCCGCTTCATGCTAGATTATCTTGAATCCGGTCACATCGATTTAGCAAAACCTTTGCCCGATTCTTAACCCCATTATTATATTCCACATCACTGTGTTATTCGAGCGGAAAGTTCAACTACTAAACTTCGTGTTGTCTTCGATGCCTCCGCAAAATCAAACAATAATTTATCTCTGAATGATTCCTCATATGTAGGTCCTAAGTTGCAGAAAGATATATTCTCTTTGCTTCTACTTTTTCGAACATACCCTGTAGTTTTTTACTGCCGATATAAAACAAGCTTTCCGTCAGATCAGGATGTCTGAGAGTCATAAAGATTTTCAAAGAATTGTTTGGAGATTCTCAAAATCAGAAAAAATAAAAGATAACCGATTGAATACGGTAACTTTAGGAATATCATCTTCCCCTTTCCAAACGATTCGAACTCTCATACAACTAGCACGAGACCGAGCACGAGACTATCAGTCTCAATATCCCCGAGCCTCTAAGATTCTACAGAATGAAATATATATCGACGATATTCTCACCAGTGCCAAATCCGTTCAGTCTGCACTTGAACTACAGAAAGAATTAATTGAAATTTTAGCTTTGGGAGGTTTCGAATTGAGAAAATGGGCTAGCAATTGTTCCTCTTTACTCTCTTATTTAGATGAAGCGGCTTCTCGAATCAATCCACGTTCTTTCGACAAAGAAAGGGACACCACTATGAAAATCCTAGGCTTACAATGGAACCCTTCAGGTGACACCTTCACTTTTAAAATTGATTTTAAGTACACGAAATGTACGAAACGTAATATATTTTCCGATTTAGCTCGTATATTCGATCCAATCGGTTTTCTTGCTCCCACTACCGTCTTAATAAAGCTATTTATTCAAAATTTATAGTCATCAGGTCTCGATTGGGATCAGGTTGCTCCTCCTTCTATCAGTATTCCTTGGTCTTCTTATAAAAATAGTTTATCTTGCCTATCTTCACTCTCTCTACCTCGTAACATTTCAATGAGTAATATAAAATTTTGTGAATTGCATGGCTTTTGCGATAGCTCCGAGAGCGCATATGCAGCAGTCGTTCATCTCAGAATAGTGTCAAATAAACAAGTAAAAATTAATTTTTTGTGTGCCAAATCACGAGTTGCACCCCTGAAACGGATCTCTATTCCTAGGCTTGAATTGTGTTCCGCTGTTCTGCTGTCAGATCTTATGTTCGTTGCAGAGGCTTACAAAAATAGTTTAGACGTAACCTCAACTTTTGGTTGGACAGATTCGACAGTCGCTCTTTCTTGGATACGTTCTTCACCACATAAATGGGCCACTTTTGTAAGTAACCGAGTCAGCTATATTCAAGGAAGGCTACCTGCGCATCGGTGGTCTCACGTATCTTCGGAGGATAATCCTGCCGACTGCGCGACGCGAGGCATTCTTCCTTCCGAATTGATCCAACTGAAAAATGGTGGGCGGGACCTTCTTTCTTACACAACCATAAAGGGCCATGGTTCGTGAAACCCGTTACTTGCATAAAGGAAATCGAGTTGAAAAGGCGAAAAATTGCCCTTAATTTAGTTACCCCAGAGCCAACAGTATGGAATGAATTGATAGGACGATTTTCATCGCTATCAAAAATAAATCGTATTTTTGCGTATGTCCTACGATTTGTTTCAAATCTTAAAATTTCAGAAGGTCGTAAAAAAGAACCCCTTAGCTCGAATGACTTAGACAGTGCCCTCTTAACTTTAATTAAATTTGTTCAGGCCGATTGTTTTTCGAAGGAAAAACTCTCAAAACCTAATAATATTGATCTCAAAACTCTTCCCAAACATTTTCGTAAGTTGTATGTATTTGTTGACAAAGTGGGTATTCTCAGGGTGGGCGGACGCTTGATCCATTCATCTTTGTCTTATAATCAAAAGCACCCCTGTTTGTTACCTACTGATCATATGCTTACTCGTCTCATAATAAATTATACTCATCAAAAGTATTTACACCCTGGGCTGCAAGCGACTCAAGCATTGCTTACTCAGAAGTATTGGATACCCTCCTCAAAAAGAATAATCAATAAGAGTATCTCATCTTGCATTCGTTGCTTTCGATGCTATCCCATTTCGCAACTCCTTTGATGGGCGACTTACCTTCTGTACGTGTCAATCAAATTAAATGTTTTTCTAAATGTGGAGTTGACTTTGGTGGTCCATTCCTTGTGACAATGGGCAAGATGCGTGGCTCTGAAACGTATAAAGCATATATATGCCTCTTTGTTTGTTTAGCCGTCAAGGCTGTTCATTTAGAGCTTGCGACCGAACTCTCTAGTGACGCCTTTTTAGCCACTCTGCGACGATTTCTCTCACGTCGTGGTCCCACCACTGACATATACAGCGATTGTGGAACAAACTTTATTGGAGCTTCCAAGCAGCTTCTTCAAAATATGCGAGAGGCATCTATCCAGGAAGGTATAAATTTTAACACACCATCCGCTCCAAATTTTGGAGGAATTTGGGAAGCTGGCATAAAATCAGTGAAAAAACATTTGAACGTGTTGTTGGAAACCATATTTTAACATATGAAGAATTTCAAACTGTTTTGATCTCTATTGAGGCGGTATTGAAATCGCGACCCTTGTGCTCAATCAGTTCTGACCCAAATGATTTAAATCCATTAACTCCCAGTCATTTTTCAACCCTCCAACCCTTGAACTCATTTATAGAACAGGATTTAACGGAAGTAAAACTGGGAAGACTTTCGCGTTGGCAGCTTCTAAAACGCATGCATCAAGATTTTTGGAAGCGATGGCATGTAGAATATCTCCATACACTTAATCAGAGGACTAAGTGGTTTAATACTTCTTCGCCCGTAAACATAGGTACTATAGTATTGCTGAAAGACGAACTTTCACCCCCCTTGAAATGGAATTTAGGGCGTGTTACAGAGACGTACCCAGGTGCGGACGGTATCGTTCGAGTAGTGTCAGTTAAGGCACAAAAGGGAGTTTTCAAACGCCCAGTTTCTAAAGTATGTCCCCTTCCGGGACTATTAATTTTTGATTTTTTGTCCTTTACTGAACTATCAAGTATTGTTTTTAAAGTAATATTTTATTTTTTTGGGTAAAATATCATTTCAGGTGAGCGGTATGTTTCGCCTTGCAGTTATAGTTCATTCTCGTTTTTTTGTATGGTATTACTTAATTGGACTGATTATTTGTAAATATTATTTCGCGAGTCATTTCTATGACAATCCCTTCGAAGATGGCCAAGGAGGCGCGCGCATTGTGGGCTGAGAAAAATGGTCAGACCAGTGTGAAATTGAACACAGTTAAACCGGCATCACCTCAACTTTTCCGCTACGAAAAAGTGCGAGTTATCAACAATTGTGCTCTATAAACCTCGAGTTTTGCGTGAACCTGTAGCTGCATTTGGATCTTAATAAGAAACAATAGGCGACGGCGATCGGCAATCAAAATTATCACCGAAGAGAAAATTTACAGTCGGCGTCCTGAGAAGTGTCAAGGTAGGCCATCTTTTCATACCTCGGGATTGTCATTTCGATATAAAATCATTAATACCTAAAATTATTGAATACAGTCCACTAAAGAATCTTTGCGTATCATTATTATCGCAACAATTGGTTTATTTCAACATTCATCACAATTCAGTTTTACACAAACAACTCAACCCAAACTTTTTTATTTATGACAAAATTGACAGTCACCAATAGCCGTATTCGGGTTCGCAATAAATACTGTTCTAGGACAGTCAAAAATAGTCACCCACCCAATTAATGTAGATATATTCGCGACAAACCCTTCACGCCTCACCAGTCCAACTATTTCGAACCGTTCCTGAACTGTTTTTGTTGTGAACCCGAATACAACCAAATATTTTCCTATTTTTATTCGTTAATTGTTTTTTTGAAACCTCTTGGAATGATTGACAGGCCCTCCCCTCCAGCTCCACTCTAGACAGACCTGAGGACGAATCACTGTTTGTGCCCGCTATAGCAGGATTTTTCCATCGATTTTTGATTACTTCCGAGATGGTATTTGTAGTAATACTCGAATCAGTTCTGTAGGTTATTTTGTCTACTCGATGAAGGCTCGGCCTGTTGATCGCTGTCAACCTTCTTGCTACGTATAAGGCTGGATTCAGACAGATCCGAAATCCGATGGTTCGATGCTCCGACAGCTTTCTGACTGGTTTAAATTAAAATTTAAATCAATTCAGACTAATCAGAGAGCTGTCGGATCGTCGTACCATCGGATTTCGGATCTGTTTGAATCCAGCCTAATTCGCGATGTTGCTACTTCTTCATTTGGAGTTTACTTGGTTTGTGCTCCTTGTGTAGAAGTTTCGAAGATATTCTGAGCTCTTTTTGTATTTTTATCCTGTAGGGGCCTAATTATTTCGTCCTCATCTATAATCATTAGACACTTGTCGTGGATTATCTTATTCTCCTCATGGATTAACTGCTTCGGGAATGCTGATCCCAGCAAACCAGTGAAGTTACAGAAGTCGTCAAGATTTACCATTTATATACTCATTGTGAATTCTTTTTGCGACTCACCTAAGACATTTGTGGGATTTCTTGTTGTGATTTGCATCACCCACTGAAGTACCAATGGAAATGCTCTTTGATACTCACAGGAGATGTATGAACGAAGTTTCAATCAAACTTTTCAATATAATAATAATAATAATAATAAAGTGCGGGGAGTGGTCATTGGTTAATTATACTAGCGCTTCCGCCCACTGGGTCGAAGCAGTGGGGAGTACGGACCCGACTAGGCTTGTTTAGACGACAAATAACAATAATAAAGTGTATTCGTTCAGTCTTGATCATGTACATATTAGTAAATCCATAGGCCCTCCATGTGAGATGGAATTTTCAATATACCAATTGAAACTACTCAAGTCAGTTTTTGATATTTGATAAGAAACTTCCCAGCGAATGATTGTTGTAATCGAATATTTATATTCTAACTGTGTCTAGTAAGTGAATCATTATTGTGAAAAATTTTAGGTTCAACGATGTATGTTTTCTAGCAGAAACAGTTTTCCGAATCATAATGATATTTCTGAGTATTAAAAAAAATGGTATTACGTACTATCAAAACTGCAAATGCCATTATCTCAACAGTTCATCACGAACAATCGAAAACGAACTTACAGTGGATTAATACAATGACAGAAACCTCCAGTCAGGCGAATATATTTGATGCGATTAGGGATCTTCAGACGTATGATAGAAGTGCGAGGAAATAAAAAAATATTCACTTATTCTAGTGTAAAGGCTGTATACGCCCTTTCTCCATTCATGACCCGCCCATATCAAATTTCGTGCGTTCTTCGAGTTGGCACATTGGCAACATGCTAATGACCGGTTGAAACTCGACAGACATGGACAGACTCCAAAATGCATGTTTGTTATGATGAAATTCATCAAGTCCATATATTCCATTCATATATATATATATGGTGCCGATTTGCTATAACGCTTTCCAGCATTACTGTGATATTATGTTAAGAGTAAAATCATATTGTATATGAGAAAGAAAATATCAGGTCATCGAATGGCTGTCATGTATGACATATTGTTAATTATAAAATATCGAAATACTTTTCAACTTTATTTGTGGAATAATATGGAAAACATCACAAATAATTGGCGACAAGGTTTCTTAAAAGAATCCACAATGGCAGAAAGTAAATCAAATGGATTATTATGGGCAATTGGGACTTTTCAAGTTCCAGGAATCAGACTGGAAAATATTATTTACGAGATTGAATTGATTGAAACAATTTTTCATAGCGGAAGATATCGAAGATGATACTAAAAAGAAGTCGATATTATTAGTTTCCTGTGATGAAGAAACATATAAACTGCTAGAGAATTTGGTAATTATCTGTTAAGCGGGCTCCATCGTAAAATTAAAAAATTTTTGGTGGAACTTAGGCATTTTGGCCTCCTGAACAAAAAAGTCCAATGAAGTTTTTGGGGCTCGCAACTAGTTTCGGAGATACGGCCCTCCAAAGACAGGAAATCGGGGTTTTCAGGGTTGACATTTATGTTTCTTTCTCAGCCAATTCCGCTCGAAATTCCTCCTTTCTATCAGCACAATATACTCATTATATATATCCTTCTTCATCACTTTTCAACAGAATTATAAGCATTTTTTCCATTTTTAACAACAAAACTCTAAAAGGTAAATCGTCCTAGAAATTCGAGGTTAGCAAAACAATAGAACGCGCGATGCGCATTCTATTGTTTTGCTAACCACGAATTTCTAGGACGATTTACCGTTTAGAGTTTTGTTGTGAAAAATGCTTATAATTCTATTGGAAAGTGATGAAGAAGGTGGTATAGAATGTGTATATTGTGCTGATAGAAAGAAGGATGAATTTCGAGCGGAATTCGCTGAATAAACAAACATAAATGTCAACTCTGAAAACCCCGATTTCCTGTCTTTGGGGGGCCGTATCTCCGAAACTAGTTGCGAGCCCCAAAAACTTCATTAGACTTTTTTGTTCACGAGACCAAAATACGTAAGTTCCACCAAAAATTTTTTTATTTCACGATGGAGCCCGCTTGACGGATAATTACCGAGAATTTGTGTATTCCGAAGTCCCCGGAAGAAAAAACGTTCAATGAACTCATGAAGTAGTTCGATGAGCATTTCATTTCTGCAGAATGCAGTTTTGCTGAACGACAATGTTTCTATAACGCATCAAAACGCCAGGACGAATCAGTTGAAGACTGGGTAGCCCGACTGAAAAGTTTAGCACTAAAATGTTATTTTCAGTCCGAACTACAAGTGTTGTTGACAGATCGATTCGTGATTGGTTTCAACGGAGGCAAAATCAAAGATAGGCTTTTTGAAGAAAAACCAAACATATCTCAGGAGAAAGCTGAGGAAGTTGCCTGTAGTCACGAAGTGAGAATATCCAAGAGAAAAACTACGAGTATCAAGCACGAATATTTTTTCTTCAATCGCGCACAGGCGTCTACTTCCAGTTCGAACACAAGCCAAACTCCAAGCAATCAGACTGATCCGTCGGGAAGAAAGAAGTAAACGGGAAGAGATAGAGGCTTCAATGAGCGAAGAGAGTCATCGGGATGCATGATTTGCGGAAAGAAGAATCATTCAAATAGTCAATGCAGGTTCAAATTTGCATCTTGTTATATTTGTAAGGAAAGAGGTCACATAGCAACGGTGTGTAATAATAGAAACTTGAAATATTGTTACTTAGGAGAAGATAAGTCAATCAGAGAATAATAAACAAAATTGTATTAATGTTCTCGATTCACATTTGGCGGAAAAACGCACTCCTTCTCACAATGAAGCTATAGTAGTTCGAATAAAAATCAAAGATGCGGAATTTAAATTTGAAATTGATACTGGTGCATCGGTGTCAGTTGTTTCTCTTCAGTTCAAGAGACAATTTCTGAATGAATTCAGACTATTGGATACTAGTGAAATATTGATTAGTAATACAGGGTCAAAAATAACTCCGATAGGTTATATCAGGATACCTGTAACGTATCAAGCTAAGACTCACAATATTGATTTATTTGTTGTAGAGATCGGTGGACCACCAATATTAGGGAGAGATTTATATCGAAATACTTTCTAACTTTATTTGTGGAATAATATAGAAAACATCACAATTACAAAGATGATAATCATAATTAGAGTTTTAATTCTCATTTGTGATCTCACAATCATCCGATTAGAAAAAATAAAATAAGTTCTTTCAATTTTACCTAGTTGTTCCTATAGTTTTTTGGTTTCATCGTGGATATTTGAAACCTCCAAGTGACTTTTATCATAAGATTGCAATCAAGCCATACATATTTTGCATGTCTCATGAAAAATATATATTTTGTTCTCTTTATATCTAAATAATATTTTGTATCATAAAAAAATGCCTGTTGATGTCGAAAAAAACGGTAATGAAATTGTTTTTCAACTTGTGTTTCACTAAATACACTAACTTTATTCAAAAGTAGAATGTGAGCGGTTGTAATAGAACGTTTTGACCGTATTTAATCTTATTTCTCAGAGAAAAATTCTGCGGTTAGTACCGCCCCTTCCCCACCATAGGGAAATTCGGTCTTCGAAACCGACCATGGTAATGGTGACGCAAGCGTCAGCGACTAGGCCCCAGTGGGTCCTTTTCGTAAACCTTGTTATATGTATGTATGTTTTGTGTATCAGGCTTGTTACTGACGCCTTACTCAAGAGCAGCATGGTTATTCGCGACCCGTCAACCATGAAAAGTGGCAGAAGTCATTCGCCAACACGAAACACGACAGAGCAATTCTTTAAAAAAAATCTCTGGATACAACCGACCATACTCAGGAATATTGTAAGTCATCACCCGAAGACGATTGCGGATACCAGCAATCGAAATGTCGTTAATGTTAATTTTGACGTTTCGACCTTTCATTTGGCCTTTTCAATACACAACAGATCGGATTTCCTCTGCTATAAACACATAAAGAGTATTTTCTGAATATACTTCAACGATGAAAAACTCATTTGAAAAGTGTAAGTTTCACTTACCACTTCGAGCAAGCTCAAACACAGAAATTGAAAATATAATGTTTTGAGTCCTGTGGCAGAAAAATTTATGAGTCGACCATAGGTACCGGTACAAACATATGTTAATATTTTTTCCAGTGCTTGAATATGTGAGTAGATGAATATTTTCAACTTATAGTAGGTGAAACCTTTTGCACAGTCTTGTTTTCACACTACGAGGAGAATTGTGATAGTTTTCAAATCAGTGTGGAATATAAAATACATTTCATTTCGAATAACAGACCTCAGTGTGTTTTCATTTGAAAAATCTATTCATTTCCAGATTTCAAATGGTAATAATACTGATGGTAGTTTTGAAAATAGTTTTATGTACGGAATATAGAAGCACCTCAGAACGGATGAACTGGGGGAACTATAAAGTAGGGACGTGAGCTCCCTATAATTCATAATATATTTGGTAACTATATTTTATAAACTCATACTGAATTGAAAGATCATTGTAAATAGCAGTTTTGAATTTCGTCTTGATTGAGACCCATAATTTTTCAATTTACTCAATTTTTTCAGACACAGTATGCCCTGCTTACTTTTATATTATGATAAAATAACAATTTTTTTTCCAAAATTAAATTTTTAGTTGAATTTGACATTTGATGATTTTTGGAATGAATGCTCCATGCTTTATTGTTGTTTCTGTGTCAAAATACATATTTTAAATACAGGTGAGTGTTTATATTTCAAATCAATCAATAAAACATTTCTATGATTCAAATTACTTTCGTATATCCCATTTCACTCCTGGGAGGTGCGAGTAAATGCTTTTGGATGTCTTATTCAGTACAGTAACGAGCTCATATACAGAAATTCTCAACGAAAACTTCCCATCCTGCATATTTCCAAAACGGATGAAAATATCATATGCGGGATCGAGTTCCGCCTATCATTCGATAATGAAAATATATCACTCTATAAATTTTCAGTTTCCAGTCTCGGAGATTTTTTATATATTTATCCCTTTTGGTGATAAATTTTCGTTGGAACGCCCTGTATCTAAGTCAATGTGCTGGATAAGGAATGCGAAAAATTTCACTTGAGATATTTTGAGAGTGAAATGATGCATAGAAGAGTAATCTGAAATGCAAAAGGGGAATATTATCAAAATTCAACTTTGGATTTCTATAGAAGCTATAATGCAGTAGAAAATTAAAGGTACAATATGTTATCAATGTAACTTCCCAATGAATTACTTAGGTGAAGTCCCAGGGATGACAGACAATTGATTTCCATTGAACATTAAAGTGGGGTGCGAAATGAACATATTTTTAGTGACGCATACAAACTCACAATAAATATATTTTTAGGCATTCCAAATACTAAATACAGTTTTCTGAACATCGCATTGGAAGTTGTATTCCTGTTGTTGATTATTCGCGACTTCCTAGGGATAAACTCAGATTTGCTGGGATTCTTTGCGCAATCTCCCCTTTTCTCTCAGATAGGAGCTTCACATGGCGTCTTCGAAATTTTCTTCTGCTTCGTCACAACATTTAACCGAATCCACACTAATTTCAAGATTACTAGGTCACAGTATAAGCATTTAACAGTATTTGGAGGAAGATTCGATACGTTGTCGTTCAACTATTGCCAGTTTGAAGAAAATAAACTTACTGTCCGTTCAGGTATGGTGCTACAGTAAATGTTTACATGGACACGTGAATGTAGGAGATAGTCTTTTCGGAGATCAATCCCCGTGAGGAATATTGAAATGTTCGACGTTTTGACTGCCATTCTGGAGACATATCTCTATCGATATCACAATTTGACCAATCAACACCCTTACGAGTTGACCAGCCAAACCACGACACTAACTTAGACAGCCTGTCCCGTCTTCGAGTTACTGGTACATAATAACAATAAAGTCCGACTGTTAATGAAGCTCCTTCCATCGAGCGTTATTGCTTGATCAGATCCCTCGCCTTCCTGCCCGTTCAGATGTGGTGCTAAACGAATATTGATATAGTTTTTCCGGGAATGCTGGAGTCATTGTCAGGAACTCATTGACATCTCTATACTACAATCAACGCAAATTGAACGCAATAATGATAAAATTAATCCAAGATAAAAAAACGTAGGGGAAAACTTCGAGCTCGAACAGAATTGAAGAGAATCCACATCTATAAAAATGATTGTTTAATGCTTGTTCAGTGACTTCACCCAATAGTCACCTGAGATAAAAATACTCGATTGCTGAAACGAACAAAGCAAAAACTCACAATAAATGCACTCTTAGGTCTCGATGTGAACGCTCAAATATTTGAACGGTAAACAGTTCACTCACATTGTAGCTATGCCAATTTATATTTAGATTTGGACTCCGATTGCGATCAGCATGAGTTTGGCGCACTCTGAACGCACGACTGCCCCATCAGCCGACATATAACAAGAAGCCCTTGATGACCTCTCGGAGAAGGCTCCGAATACGTTGCTCAGATGACTAGACTTCCATGTGGGCTGCGCCGGAGGAATACTAAGCAGACCGACTGCAACGCGCTGTCATACGTGCTTCGAGGCTTTGAAAAGGTCGATCTCATACACTGCAATCACTAGTTGAATTCAATTTTCATCATCGTTCTTGATAGCGTCCATTGGATGAGTGATTTTCTCATCATATTGGCCTTCACACAGTGGTATCTCTCCTTCTATTGTAAACCTCGATGAAATTATTTTAAATATAAACATGATATTTGAATACACCTCGACTAGAAAAAAGCAATGATGACAATAATATCTCCATCAAATAAATATTAATGATTGAAATCTCTTACCAGAATAAAATACAGTTTATTTTTGTTATGTTTATTTTATGAATCTGGACATCTCCTCCATAAATTGAATTGATAATCAGAATATGATCATTGAGTGATCAGTTTGCTCTGTTTTGATATGAAAATTGTTTGTTTCTCTGTATTACTTTGTATATTCTTTGTCAACCCACAGACTAATTTTTTATGGAGTACAGACAACATTTCTCATCTTCGGAATGTTGATATAGAGAGTTCATAGTATTTCTTTCAACTGCCGGTTTACAATTTGTTTTTTAATCGAATTGGAAGACAAAAATGCTCCAATAACAACTCCAATTCAAAATTGTTTGCAATTATGCCCAAATAAGAATTCACAAGATCAATAAAATTAATCATTCCGAACTGTTGGAGCAAAATGATTAGGTGTTCACAGAGGAGCACTGAAAATTTCCGTCAAAGTAATTGCAATTTCAAAGATACCCGCCTGTCTGGCCATCGGAATCATTCATTGTACATTGTAGCGGCGACTAAGTATCCGGAAAGCTCGAAATCTTTTATCCAATTATCTGGCTTCCAGTTTCGAACACGAGTATGCTGATTAGCAATTACCTAATATCCGCTGGAAGCAGAACGCTTTGATGTCTGCAATTTCCATATCAGATAAAACAGAGCTTAATTTTTCGTGCGACGCGAATTAAATTTTCATTAAAATGTCAATATACCGACATTTAATACAATTGGTATTTTGTAGAAAGAGTATAATAACATTAGTTCAACCTGTTGAATTCGTTCAGTATTAGTAATTATATTATTCGAACCAGCAATTCGATCAGATGATTGACTGTAGTGATGATAGCAGCAATGTTTTCATTGCAGGTGATCCGATCTGGTGAATGAAGAGAACTATTCGGTATATCAGAGAAAAATTTGAATCATCCGAAGACAGATAGATTCCATTTTAGGAAACAGTCATTTTGATCTGAGTTTAATACCATGATGAGTTATGAAATCTCATCACTGGAAATGGAAACGCACTTCAAGTGATAATGAAGAATGAATGCCACAGCGGAGATGCTTGAGCAGACTGGATGTGGAGGTTTCACATTATAGGAGAAAAATAGATGCAAAATGTAGTACACTTTTTATGGTCATAAGTTTTTGACATAAACTCGAGAGTTCCCAGAAAAATGCAAAAAATGAAAGTTTTTTCGTGTTGAATCTTCAACTTCCGCTCAAATAACGAAATTCCAACAGAACATGGTAAAAAATATAGCTTGTTATTCCTTGAATGATAACAAATTCTATCAGTTCAGAGAGGGGAATGCTGAGCTTTTTTTATCGGACAGAAACACTTTGTTTTCAAACACAAATTTTGCGGTGAAGAACTATCGTAGATACAGAGTTCAGGACGTTTCCATTTCATTCGCTTTGATATATACAATTTTGGTGTAATGAAAACACAATTTGAAAACATGCTGAAAATATAGAAGATCAATTCGAGGGCTCAAGAAAAAGAATGACAAACCGTATTTGATTGCGGACACCGGAGTGTGACAAATTGACCAGTTTAACATTATTATCGACTTCAACAGCCCATTCTGCCTTCAAGAAACGAGAATATAAAATACTTCTCTCAATTGATCCGATCATTTTAGCACCATACCAGCAATACTGTTTGACCGATGTACTCAGGATGAGTTTTATCAATAGACAATATTCTGCGCACGAATCAATTCCCGAAATGAACATTTTTTCCATGCAGTAATGTATCAACATAAGGTCGAATGATTTTGTGTATCGAAGAAAAAACTTTTCGAGCACAGAAATATTTCGAGTGAACACTTGGTGAAAGTTCCAATTTGTCCTATGAAAAAAATATGCTGGTAGCATGATCGCTACACTCAGAACATTTTCTAGTAGGTTCATTTATTATTGAATATGTATGTTAACAGACGTTGATCTATCCACGGTATCAAAAAGTGCATTCTAATCATCAGAAACTGAATTCGGGAGGAAGAACTGAAGTTCGGTTCATAGTGTCTCTCACATATTGAAAGAAGCAAGATGCAAAGTGATTTCAACCAATACAATACAACCATTACACCATGAGAAACATATCAAAGAAAATGAAATGAATAAGCCTGCTTGAATAAAGAAATACAAACTGTATAATGAACGAAATTAGAGCACCGTCTTTCAAATTAGTTGGACATGCAATTCAATTTTGTACGTCTTGTCCCGCTGAATTTATCCGTGAGTCCAATTCGTTTGTCCTCACTTTCCTTCTCAGGAATAATTTTGCGGGTGGTACCTCAATGCTTAGGGTATATGAAAGTTAATTTTCCTAGTTTCCTAGGTTCCATATCAGTTCCTGCTTGAGGTACCGAAACGCACGATGAGTGCGAGTAGTAATATGAGTTTGGTTTGAAGTTTCCACAATAAATAATGTGTGCAAGTGAGGCGCTATTCAATGATTTGAGTCATCATCCCATAGTCCATTCATCACCAGCAAACTTCAAAATTCATACTGAGCAATATATCATCATACATACAATCTTGAAAGCGGCTGTGAAGAAAGTGAGATGCAATCAGAATAAAGAATGAAAAAATAGCGTCTTTCGAAATAGTGGGACATGCAATTCAATTTTGCACGTCTTGTCAAATTTTTTCTCGACGAAAACGCAATAAAGTCTTACTTAAGTGGATAAACAGTGTTCGTTAGCGGTGTTTCTCATTTATTTCTTATCCACTAGGCCCTCATCTATCTTCGTCTGGCGGTGATACCATGCTGATTGAATCTCCTGAAGTCTGGATCCTGGATAATTCTTCGACGCGAGCCGCAAAATAGATGATTCCTCTCCGAGGTAAAAGCGACTTCCGAAGCCATTGTTCGATTTTCACATTTCATTTCTTGGGCCCTTTGTACTCACGTCTATCTCGAAATAGCTTCATATTGCCTCTTCTGACAGTTTTCTTATATTCTATACATCGACGGATAGATTAGCTGTTACAGGTAAATCGAAAACCTATGAGGTCTTTCATTTCCTGGGGTAATAACTTTTTGAATGGAGTTCCGTATTGGAAGTTTCATTTTGTTCAAAGTATGAGGAAAGATTTCATCGTTCCTTAACAAGATAGGAATATACGTATGTGACTATCACGAGTGAGCATTTAATGAAATGTACAGAGTTTCATAAAATGTACATGCTTTCACGCTCTGAAGATCATGAATAAGATAAAAATATGTGACTTTTGTGAATAATTTCATAAAAAATCTGCAATAATCGGTAGGAATGGAATCTTTGGTGAAATAATTGGAATTTCTGACAGAGATCTTGCCCATAGACACATTCCAATCCTTTGTCTACTTTCAAAAAAAAAAAGAAAATGGAAAAATATGTCAATCCGGTGGTCTCGGTTTCTAATGAACTTCTCATTTATCTCATAAAGATCAATTGAGATGATACTTTTCCAACTTTCCACCTAGTATATACAATACAATACTTTATTTCCTGAGACTTTTTTACAAGCATGGAAATCGTCACATATACAAGTAACGATTGGAGTTGAGATAAAAAAATAATAATAATATCAGGTGATGAAATATGGAATACAACAGGCCAGAAAAGAAAAAATATACATATATATTGAAAGTACATAAAAAAAAAATTTAATAGAAGACGTTGAAGATAGTCATTAAAAACAATTACACAAAATGGAGTACGAACAATAAAATAGTGAACAAGCAAGCAAAGCAATGGTGATATCAACCGGTTAGATCAGTTTGAAAATATTCGTCAAGTGAGTAGTAGGCATTTTTGTACAGAATACTTTTAACGCTATTTTTGAACTTTATGGGATTAGACATTTTCTTGATGAATATAGGAAGTTTATTGTAAATTTTTATGGACATGATATGAGGCCCGTTTGATACAGATGTTAACTTATGTACAGGAACTATCGGATTATAATTTTGTCGTAGAGTATAACCGGCGGCTGTGCGGATAGTATCTCGATGCTGAAACTCATGGTAATGATTCTTAACGTAAGTGACACAATTTAAAATATACATGGATATCACAGTTAAAATTTGCAATTCAGTAAATAACTGCTTACAAGAATCACCATATTTTTTGAAGTACATGGTTCTTAGTATTTTTTTTTTGAGTAATCAACATATCTTTCAATCTGCTACAGTTACCATAGCAGACTAAGCAATAATTTAGACTAGAGTGAACATAGGCATGATAGTAACTCAATAAAATATACAAGGGTACAAAATTTCTAAGATTCTAAATAACGAAACAATGCTTGGATAATTTAATAGAAACAGAGTCAATATGATCTTTCCAGGATAATTGGGAGTCGATATTCAAGCCCAAGAATTTGACTGTTTTTTTTTGTACAATAGATTTAGTATTGGCTCTAACAAATATACTACAGTCCATTTCTCTAGGCAAGAAACCGATGGTATTTGATTTTTTACTATTTAGTACAAGGCCATTTCGAGCGCAGTAACCAAGCATATTTGCAACTGCATTATCAGCCCGTTCAGATAAACCTTCACAGGAAGAAGAATTCAATACGAAGGACGTGTCATCAGCAAACTGTACAGTACAATACTGTTGATTGATACTGGAGATGTCGTTGACGAATAAGAGGAAGAGAGTAGGGCCCAGTACACTACCTTGGGGAACCCCTGTTGAAATTTTACGATTTTTAGAATGATATATTCCCGATTTGAGCCTAACTTTCACAGATTGTGATCTGCCAGTAAGATGAGTCTCAATCCATTTGAGGCTTTGGCCGCGAATTCCAGTGTTATAAAGTTTATCGAGGAGAAGTTGATGATTGATGGTATCAAATGCTCGTGACAAATCAAACAGAATACTAATGGATTTATCGCCATTTTCAAATTTGGATAAAACTCGATTGACCAGAGAGGGAGTAGCATCTCGAGTTGATAAACCAGATTGAAATCCATATTGGCTCTTAGCGAGTAAGTTATACTTTTTACAGAAGGATACAAACCTACCGAGATAGGATTTTTCGAAGATTTTTGGAAATGAAGACAGCAATGCAATACCTCTGTAGTTGGAGATAAGGTGTTTATCATTTTTCTTGTGAACAGGAACCACAATAGCATGTTTGAGACAGGAGGGAAATGAACCCTCAAGGAAAGATAGATTAAGTAAGTATGTGAGTGGTTCGATTATTAGTTCAGCGACATTCAACAAGACTCTGCTAGGCAATTCATCTATGCCGCTAGAGTTCTTAGACGATATAGACTTAATGATATCAAGAAGTTCAGTTTCGTCTAAAGGATGAAGAAAGCAAGAATTTGTTTTTATATCGTGACGATCTTCACCAGCAGGCTCAGTATCATTGATTAGAGAATTTACAGAGTCAACAAAATAATCATTAAAGACCTGAGGAATGACATGGCCACCATGAATCCGAGTTCCATCATCTGTTTCAAAATAATTCGGTAAACAATTTCTCACGTTATTGTATGTCGTATTCTGTTTGATTATATTCCAGGCAACTTTGGATTTGTTCCTCAACAGAATTTTATATTGCTCATTAATAATTTCATCAAATTAATTCTATTCAGATTAAAAATATCTCAAAGAAGTATACCCTCATTGATGATTTCTTTGGTGATCCAGGGTTTGCCTTTCGGAAGTTGGGTGTTTTTGATTCCACATAGAACAGGCGGAAATGCTTTGTCAAATAGATCGAGGAATAAAGTGTATAATTTGAAAAATTTTGTGTCGAACTCAATGTTGTTAAGATATAAGAATGTGCCATTCCATCTTATTTTCGAAGAATATGACTAGGAGCCCCACAATAATTTATAGGGGAAGAATTTGTATTTCACTATATTTTGTGTTTCATCTGGGTTCAGAAGCTTGATAGGTGCAAGCCGTGAGCGAATCCTGTTAGAAGGACCTCCCGTCCAAACTGTAATTGAACATAGTAACTGTAAATCTTTGTGATGTAAAACATTTTTGGATACAGAACACACACATGTGTGGATTCATTTGCTATCATAGAGACACATCCATTCTGTTCTAGCCGCATATGCTTCTTGGTTTGGCAGTCAGACTTCACCTGCGAATAATATATCGTCCGAAAATATCTCGTTATTGGCATATTCCACCTACATTTGGTACTTGAGAGATAAACACTTTGGAATTTTATTGAGTGCAATGGATAAGAAAGAAGGGCGTATTGTATAGAATGCCTTACTCTCATTTTTGATTCTCCTCGTTGGATCTCCTTTGACACGGTACGTGTGTGGGTGAGGTAGGTGGAACATAAATATTATGTACTGGAACTTATGGTACTCATCAAGGATTTGACATCGTATAGCTTTGACTGTACTGACTAAGGACAGGTGCATGAAAACAATGAATTTATACAAATAATTTACAGTTGCCTATAAGATTTTCACACTAAACCGCGACACGTGTTCAGCTATATAATAGGTTCCTCAAGCAGGAACTTTCAACTGTTTGAAATATTTAAACTGTTTCAAGTTCCTGCTTAAGGAAGCTATTATATAGCAAAACATGTGTCGCGGTTTAGTAAACCCTAATATGTGAATATCTCACAGGCAAATGTATATTATTCATTTATTATTGATTTTCATCAAGTAACGGCCACTTCCATCCATATAATGAATTTATAAGATACATTTTTGAGATTTATACTTGGGAAAAACCCATTACTCTTCTCCTCAACCGATTATTCTTCGAGAAAAGTATATTCTTCCGTTTGTTTACGAATCATATTCTTCGATAATTTTCTGATATTTTCTAGTTTTTGGTAGACCTAAACTTATTGCGACATTTTTCTGGATTAGGTGCATTCTTCTCGAACATTGGTGAGTAAAAAACAATTTTATATTTGATATCTGAGATCCATTATGAAGAATATCTGTAGAAGAGATGTTATTTTTTTGGAATTCTTCTCAAAATTATTTTGTTAAGTTTTTTTATAGCATATCAAGCATCGTAATGTAAGTCTCGGCCCATGTTGTTATGCAGTAAGTCATTATGAATTCTGCAAGGACTCATGAAGTTTCGCAAATGTTTTTCTGGTAAGTATGTCTTTCAGGGCGTGACAACTGGTGATGAAAGCTCTCAAGCGGGTGCTGAGGAGTGCTATATGCTCTGTCTAGCGAGTATATTGATTTGATGCTACTCTTACATATTCGATTGATATTACTTTAGTAAATGAAGGACATGTGCCTAACTTTTGGCGGCAGTTAATGGTGTGCAATTGAATAAGAAAACATCATGGGCAGTTAACCAACCTTGTTGGAATCGTCAATTTTTTTCAAATATTGTATTGAGTCAATTAGGAATTGATGGTAAAAGGGTCAACAAAATGTTAACGGCAGTCAGGATGTTTGGAGAGCCCTGGTCGTGGGTTTATTTATTTTTGGATGGGGCGCCACCTGTTTTAGATCTCAATTAAAACAAGAAAATAAAAACCATTTGTTAGGTCAGAGATGATTTAATTACTAGAGGAGTCTACTAGAGGAGTGAAATAAATTGTGATACTCAAAATGTATATCAACGCACCTTGATAATTTCTAACAGGGTTATTTAAATTAGCGGAATTCTGAAGGGACACCGCTGCAGCTGCAGTAGAATCTTACATGGGTGAATTCTTAGAAAAGTGCTCTATACAATGACCTCTGTTAAGTTAACAAAATGGCATATCTAGCCATACTTTTGAAACAGAAACTACTCTAAGAAATGCAAAAAAATTTATTCCAACTCAATATTGAATCTAATAATGATATAGTTGATAAGAGTACATTCTTGAAAAAGCGACGATCCCACTTAGTAAAAGTTGGTAGATTGGAACGTTCTCACCGAATCGTGAAGGTGGTCAACAACCTAACAGGCTCTACTCCCCATATTAGGATGTGCAGACTGAAACATAATATATGTGCTTTCTCTCGTATTCGTGTTCCAACTTGCAGGTTGGAGTGCTCGTATTGAACGGCGACCTAACCAAATTTCAGGTCGTTCCTCAGCAGAGGGTCTTGTGTGCGAGAAAATGAAACTCTACTTCTCACTCGGCTATCGCAGGATGCCCCAGGAGAATGGTTCGAAGCCTGCCTACGACCTTATGCTTTCTTGGTTTGGACGAGGTTCTGCTCTTAAGCTCCTAAGTTGGTAGAGACCAGAGATCTCCTATATAGGGGAGGTTTCGACCATCAGACAAGTTCCAGAACGATCTCAAGAAGATCTTATGTTCGTCACTCTCGCTTAAGCCCAATGTAAATCAAAACAATCACTGACAAGAAGCCCATCGTGATTCTTGGTTACTTTTTTGACCTATTTCTGGCGAATAAAGCAATTTCTTCACTTTTCATCTTCTTTTCTATTTTTACGCTAGTACCCTCAATAAATAGCGTACTTTTCTTCTTCCTCTATATTTGCCTCTCCTCAGTAGGAGTCTTGAGCTAGCCCTCCTTGAGGATGAATTCGTAGGGACAGCGATCACAGAAATCCATAATCCGCACAGGACATAAAGATTCGACTCGCAATTCATGATCAACCTATGAAGTTCTACAACCTGGGATTTCTCTTTTCAACTCCGCGGCTGCGAGACTTCACAGGCATACCGCTTCAAAATGTCAAATGTCGTCGGTTGATTGTCATGTTCCGATATTCCTGAACAGTACTGGTGCTACTGCGGCAGAAGTGTTCCTGTAGTCCCAGTATTCCCCAAATTGAGTTAGGTTAGGTTGTGTTCGAATAAACGTCAACGGATAACAGATTCAATTTGTTGTCAGATCATTGCAATTGCAAAATTATCGAAAATGTTGCGAGTTGTACTGGAAGATATTTGCGTAGAAGTTGATGCTGAATTGAAATGAATCCAGCAGATCCATAAAATCTGCAGGAGCCCCATTTTTCGAGATTGCAAGCCTTGCTCACTTACTTGAGATGTTTGAAATTTTTAGGGGTGTAAAAACCCACTACATTTTGAATGTGCCCTTCTATTCTTGGTATTTTTCCTATGGGACCTCTAATTTTGTCGATGATTATAATTTCAGTCATTATGTTCTCTAAAGACTCATTATCAGAGCTTGAGCTCTCTGAATTTTCTATTTCCGTATCGCTATTGCTTGATTTTTCTTCTAATATTTGATTCATTTTGAAATAAGATGTTATGTTTTCAATACCTTATTTTAATATCATACTATATGCATAAAAAAATGTAGAGATGAAAACAATAGATACGATAGATGTCATGTTGATGACACACATTTTTGAATAAAGATATTCTTCCATCAAGTACTTTACGAGTGTCCATTATCCAAAGATACAATAAAATTGGCGATGAGGTGAAGAATCTTCAGATCATTCTACTACCGTTCGTTCGTTATTCGTTCTACTCAGGAATTCGACGTTATTCAGTTTCGACGAAATTCGAATCAGAATGGATGCTGAACAGTTCGCACAGTTTATGTCGCTTCTCAACCAGTCACTGAAACGTGAATCCACCGCTATAGTCAATATATCTCCATTCGAAAATTATGAACCACTTACGCTATAAGGTAGACACGATTAAATTTCCACAAAATTTATTGTCTTCGCGACATGTTTCGATACACTGTACCTTTATCAAGCGAATGTTTCTAAACACTAACAACAGAAACATTCGCTTGATAAAGATACAGTGTATCGAAACATGTCGCGAAGACAATAAATTTTGTGGAAATTTAATCGTGTCTACCTTATAGCGTAATAACTATGGATTTCCATCAAGTAAAGGCCACCTCAATCCAAAAAAATTATGAACCAGCAAAGGAAAAATTTGATTGTTATATCGAACGTTTTGAGAATTACGTTGCGGTCAAAAATATTAGTGATAGTGCCATTAAGAAAGCTCAACCTCTATGTGCCTCTATTGGAGCAACACATTATAACAAACTAGCAGCATTTGTTGGACATGATGATCCTATTGAAGATCTTTCTTATAAGGATTTGGTGAAATATTTCAAGGAAATGTTGTCGCCTCAACGGAATGTCATTGTTAACCAGCATTATTTCTTGAATTTGTCGCAAAGGTAAGATCAAACTATTCCTCAGTTTGTAGCTACTTTACGCCAGTCCATCTTCTATTGTGAATTTTCCGTGAAATATCATTGTGACAAGTCAATGTCACAGATATTTTTCTACAAGCTCAGTTGTTTATGAGAGGATTGAAAGATAATTGGATAAAAGAACAGCTTCTACAATCAGATGTCTCCGAGTTCAATGATTTCGTAATCAAAGCCACTGCTTTAGAAGCATCAAGAATCGAAAGCCAAAAATTCTTCCTACAATCTAGTTCAACAAACTCAAGTTCCTACAATACATTCAAGGTATCTCATCATTAGAATGGACGTGATCAAAGCCAAAACCGTCGTTCTAATAGTAGATATCGCAATAATCCACATCATCAGTCTCAACCCAGACATGATTCATCTCAGCATCGAAGAAGGAATCAACGCAGCCAGATCGACTATCATTCTCTTGGAATTGATAATTTTTGTCTCAATTGTGGCAAATCATAGATCACAGGAATGTTACGCAGATCGTGAAAGTTTGAAATGTGTGTTGTGTCGAAAAATTGGTTATGTCTCAAAAGTTTACATAACTAATTCACTTAAGAATAAAAGAACTGTTTCATCATCAACCCAGCATCTTGAAAAGGAATTCGGCGAGGATTCTAGTTCTGAATATGGGGTAAACACTATGGAAACTTGTATAATCGACCTTTTTGAATCAGGTCCAGACATAGGTAAATATTTCTTTACCGTAAGATTGAATGATATACCTCATAATATTGAAGTCGACTCAGGAGCAAAATTTTCTCTTATTTCTGAGAATGATTTCGATTTACTGAATTTGAATGTTCCCATACAATCTACAACTATATGCTTTCGTTTTTACTCAGACCATGTCATTGAACCCAAAGGAAAAGTAACCATCAGAATATCCAACAAGCATAACTCCATTGATGATGATCTTTACATCGTACCTACAGGACATCAATCTCTATTAGAAAGAAATTGAATAAGAAATCTCAATATTGACCTGAAAGAAATAGATCAAGAAAATGAAGTGCCACGAAATTGAAGATTATTTACTTCTTTCAATTCGATGAATCTTTTTGATTCCATTCTACAAGAATATTCAACTATTTTCGAAGAAAAAATTGGATGCGTTCCAAATCTTCAAATCCACCTTCAACTCAGGAAAAATGCAAAACCTAGCTTTACATGTGCACGAGATATTCCATATTATGCTCTCCGGCAACGAGTAGAGAAAGAATTGGATTTCCTTGAAATTGCTAATATTATTACACCTATATCAACAAGCGATTGGGGTTCACCATTAGTGATAATACCAAAGCCCCATGGAGGAGTTCGCTTATGTGTCGATTATAAGTGTGGAGTCAACGAAAAACTGGTTTCAGCAAATCATCCAATAGGCAGAATAGACGATGTACTCCACAGCCTTCGAAATTCAAGATTTTTCTACAAATTAGAGCTTCATAAAGCTTACCTTCATTTGAAAGTTCACACAGAGAGCAGTGAATTTCAAACAATGGTTACTCATCGTGGAACATACCGTATGAATCGTCTCGGTTTTAGGATTAAAACAGCCCCTTCCGAATTCAATCGTATCTTGTCTCAAATACTTCATGGTCTCAACAAAGCTGAAGCCTACTTCGATGACATCATAATACATGGTTCCACTGAAGAAGAGTGTGCAACTGACCTTCGTGCATGTTTGAAACGTCTAGTACAAAATGATTCACATGTCAACAGAAGTAAGTGCTCTTTCTTCAAAAAGGAAATTTCTTACCTTGGGTCGTTGGATACAACCAAATCAGCAAATGCCAAGAGAAAATCCGTGCTGTTACAGAACTGCCCCGACCAACTAATGTAGAAGAACTCAGAAGATTTTTAAGGGCCGTTAATTATTATTCAAAATTTATACCAGATTTTTCATCATTGACATATCCTTTGCGTCAATTGCTTCGTAAAAGCCATCGATTTTTCTGGTCTTTCAAGTGCCACTCCGCCTTCATGAAGTTGAAAAATGAACTTTGCAGCGACCGTATTTTCATTCCGTTCGACCCATCTCTACCATTAACTCTCGCAACTGATGCTAGTCCTTATGGTGTAGATGCAATCTTGAGTCACACGACTGATGGTAATGAGAGGCCAATTGCTTATGCATCTCGTTCATTAACATCATCAGAGATGAACTATAGTCAACTGGACCGTGAAGCATTACTTATTGTTCGATTTTTCCAATTATTCATCTGGAAGACACTTCGTTTCAATAACCGATAATAAACCGCTCTCACAAATCATCCATCAAAATAAAGCCTTACCTCAGATAACCTCTGCAAGACTACTGGGATATGCATCTTTTCTATCAGGATTCGATTACAGTGTTTTGTTCAAGAAAGGAATTGAACACGAAAATGTTGATTGCTTGTCCCGTGCATATTCAAATAAACCAGGTACATCAAAGGATGTTTCATTCAACAAAGAAGTATCACAACTCCGCGATCAGAAAATATTTCCCAAATATCCGGTCCATAACCTATGAAACAATCCAGACTGGAACATCAAAGGATCCTGAACTCCATGAAATAGTGAAACGTTTGAAATCAAATTCTACCAATGAACCATATACTTTGGAAAATGGTATCGTATTTCGATTAGACAGAGTTTTCATCCTTGTAAATATTGGCAACCGAATTCTGGAAGAGTTACATTCATCTCATCTAGGGGTTGTGAAGATGAAACAACTTGCCAGGCGTTACGTATATTGGCCGAAAATTGATGCCGACATCGAACGGTTTGTCAAATTATGACAATTGTGCCCGCAATTTGCCGAGTCCTCCGTAAGCTCCAGTTCATCCCTGGGAGGATCCTGAAGGTAATTGGGAACGTTTGCACATAGATTATGCAGTTCCCTTCAATGGCAAGCATTTATCTTCACAAGTGAACATTTCGAAACCTATTGTATAAATCGAGGTATATTCCAAAAACTCATAGCACAAGGCCATCCAGCAACCAACGGATTAGCTGAACGAAATGTTCAAATATTGAAACAAAAGTTACGAGCTACCGCCGATGATCCTGTTCCTCTCACCGAGGAAGTTCGTGATATTATATTTCGCTTCATCAGTGCCATTATCACAAGAAGGTCTTATACTGGGTGTTCCATTGTTGCCTGAGATGCGGGATACTCCAAGGGTAATTCGTCGAAGTGAAAATATTCCTGACCAGCACTGTCCACGGCGATCTACAAGAAGAAGACAAGCACCATCTTATTTAGGAGATAATGTTCCAAAATTATATTCTTAGAGTTTTTTCAATTATGTGGTGGATATTGTTATTTAATACCTCATTTTAATATCATATTATATGCATAAAAAAAGAAGTAGCTATGAAAAAAATAGATACGATAGATGTCATGTTGATGACACATATTTTTGTATAAAGATATTCATTCTTTCAGTTATTTACGAGTGTCCATTATCCAAAGATACAACATAGGATAAGGTACTGTCACCGCGACAGTTCCTTTGACGGATGTCCGATGGCGATCCGTTCCGATATCAGAGAGTTGAAGTGATTGCAATACGTAGATCCCAACGTAGACATTAACGTTATGAAATATAACGTTTACGGGTTTTCATGAAATTGAGTTGAAGTCGCTACCATACATGACGTTACTGTTAGCCGTTAACCAGTTCTCCCGTTTTGTGAGTTATCACCACTAATTACTCCATTTGTGAGCATTTCCATCGCTGCAAAATAACCGTGGATTGGTACGCGTCCATAGGTTTGCATCGTACGTATCGTACGGATCGTATAAACCGGATCGATTTGTGGTAGTGCGTCCACTGTATCCGTAGCGATCGGATTGCCGATGCGACGGTCGGCTTTTAAGTAACATTCGCATTTTCGTTGTGAGTGGACGATCTGAACATTACAGTGTGTAATGTTTCCGATCATAGAAAGTGATGAAGAACTTATCATTATTGCTTTGTTATTAGATGAAGAAGAAAGGAAAGGAAATAAGAGAATGTGGATATATGACATATTCAAAAAAAGATCACAATTTGGAGAATATAATACACTATTCACTGATTTGCTCCATGATATGCGTGATAACAATTATAATTAAAGCACGTGTGTGTACTTAGTGCCGAAATGTAACAAAATTCAAATGATCTGTGAGGCGACCAGTGACTACCTATTGTGACATGCGTCCACTTATCGGCAATCCGCATGACGTCATCCGCACCAGTCGGAAAAGTTGCCCCTTCGATCAATTTCATCGGCATTACCGACGGACCGATACGTGCGATCCGTCCGCTGCCGGTCAGTGGACGCATATGTATAACTTACTATACTAATAATTCTAAAATTCGTTTCATACGATCCGTACGATACGTACGATGCGTACCTATAGACGCGTACCTCATAGGACGTTTGCGACGATTTTGTGCGGATACCGAGATATTGAACGTATTGATTCCTAAACAAAAATGTTATTCGAAACAAAAAGTCTGAGATTATAACTTCATTAGGATCAGGATGTTTTTATTTCTTATTGAACAAAATATTGTTTTGTTATGAATATTTTTTTTCTATATGATTTTATTTAAATGAAAACACTTGAGTTTGGAAGGTGGTATCTTTCAAGCTTCAAAGTACTATACTATGGATTGAATAGCGATTTAGAGTAGTTATGGAATAGAAGTCCACTGAGATAAACAATTCAGGTAATCCAATTCTAATTAAATCATGTGCATTTTCCATATCATTATATTTGGTATATTCTGGTAAATCTTAAATAACTTTCAATATTGAATATTGCAATGGTTATTGAAATAAATCGACAAATGATATAGAAGAATATGAATATACACCATAAATATTTCTGAAATATCTGCGAGAAATATGGTCTATTGAAATATTTTGATTTGCACCATAATCGCATTATTGGTCTCCTTCAAAATTTTTCAATAATCTAATGATATTCAAGAATAGATAGGCCACCGCAGAATAGACCTGATTGAAAATCTACAATCGACTCTTAGTCAAACAATGTAATTGGGTTTTTGTATAGTTTTTGGAAATCATAATCAAATATCAATAAATATTTTACTATTCATATTGAATTTATTTTTCAAGAAAATGCAAGATGATTGCCACTGATGGGAACAGTAGATACTTGAATCTAGAATATTCAGGAAACTACATTCTCAATCGTTAATTATTCAGTCTAAGCTGAACGTTTCTTCATCAAATTTTAAATCATTTCTGAGAGTTCTAATGCTGACACTTTTTACTGTCATTTGGATCATGTTGATCTGAATTAGAGTCTACCTCTTCGGATCTTGATAGGTATAATAGCAATATACCTCCATCGCCAAATGAAGTTTCGAAATTCGGACATTCGCAACCCATCGGTGTGATTCGTATATTCTTCGGATTACGTACGTTGATCTTTAACGTATCCATGAGCGCCCGCAAGATAACGTAGGCCCGTAAACAAGTTCTCGACGTAAAACGTAAACAAGGCAAAACTACGCATGCGTAGCTGTCAATTTGTACGTTTACGTTAACGTTCATGGCAGCACTTCAACTCTCTATCATCATCAGCAGTAGATTATTTGCACTGCAAAAAGCGTTCCGAAAATGCTTAATGTGGCCATTAATACCAGCAATATCGGAACATGACATATATCAACCTTACTTTGATAGCGAACACAAACAAATCAACTGAAATCTTGTTTTTCCCTAATTTTCGATTTCAAATGATAGGAACTCATAGCAGGTGAGTGAACCATATTTACATTAGTTCTTTTTTGATATTTTCAATCGTATTCTAGAAAAATATTTCGGTACTACTACCTCCTTTTGTTCCAGGCTGCAGAACCATATTGACGAAAACAATACTGAGACTCGTCGAAGGAGTTATACGAGAAAAGAAATCCTTCTATTTCACTGGAATAAATTACAGATAGTTCACAGTTTAAACAAGCACAACACATCACAACAACTGTTCCTTCTGCTTTTGGGTTATGGTTTTGGTGTTACAAATAAACCATATCAATTATCGATTTTCATCAGCAGATATTTAGTATGAAATAAAACGATTCGTGTTGAACGTTTGCATAAAAATCTCAACTTAGCAATTCGTGTATATCGCCTGAAAAGGTAAATTTTCATGTTACAGTATATACCCTCCAATATATTTCTAATCTCTTTATGGGTAGCGAATGGGACGATAATTTCGAGAACACATCTGGTGCTGTCTTTATAGAATCTAATCATCCTGTCTTGGTCTAATACCAAGCAATCACAGCAGATGTAAAATTATATCTCAGCTATGATTGCAGGACATTTCGGTGGGACGTGATAGCGGTAGAAAGTGCAAAAGGGCCTAGGTATGAGTTATATTCAGTAGATAAGGGTGCTTTAGGTAATACACATTCGAAAATTATATCCTGTTCGATGAATCGATGTGTCTGGATACATTTTTACTTCTACCGAATTCGAATTGATTTCCTAGAAGGTCGATTTGTTTTCTCCTGAAAACCTTACTGAGAATAGATAAAAAATTGAAAAAGAAGTGAACTGATCACAGATCGCCCACTGAATACGATAGTGGAAATGACAGATTTCAGTTCCATCGGAATAAAACTGAGGATTAGAATATTTCCATATGTTATCATCGGACCTGAGTACCTGTAAACATGAAAATATTTTGCTCACTTATAAATCCAATGAAATTTATATATTTGAGGTCATGTGAATGAAAATAACAAATTAGAGCAACATTACACCGAAAACAGATCCCATGGGCTTTTTTCACTTCGTTGCTACAGATACGCATGAATGTCAATTTTGACGTTTCTCATAAATTAATATAAATTCAACATGTCACGTTTTGGTTGTGATAATGATGAGAAGATAAACGAAATTATCAAGTCAAATACACCCAGAAATACTGTGTACAGTAATAAATTTGTTTGGAAAGCCTTTATTGACTTTTGCAGTATCAGAAATTATGAATTAGATGGAAGCCGAACGGTAGAAGAAATAGCGTCAATTTTAAAAGATTGGGCCGTGAATGTGAGAAGAAAAGATGGTACGCATTTTAAAGAAGCTACGGTCAAAACTATGTGGAATGTAGCAAGTAAGCTTTTACAAGAAAAGTATTTTAAGGAAATGAATGTAATAATTGACCCGTTTAAAAGCGTTGTTTTTCAAACATTACGGCGTCGGTCTGTTTCCAAGCAACAAGCTTTTGAAATCTGTTATTAAATTTTTTCGCACAATTATCAATGTACTCGGGTTATTACTACTGACAACAACCCTTTTACGTCTCGCTAACTAGACAGAAGTTCGTCTCCATTGTGACTCCCACGATACATGCCAGAATATAACATAATTATTGTATATCAGATGATTGAAGCTACTAGACAACTGATGGAACTGAAATAAAATATCTGAAATGATAATATAGATTGTTTACTACATTGTATCAAATAATTCAAATATCGTTAGTGATCATGGTACCTATATAGTTAATACCCATTGCAACGATTATAGTCGGTAATAAATTCGATGTTGAATCGGTGAACGAGGGATTGTGATAATTATCACAGTTTCATGCTGATATTCTGGTCGGCTTCCAAATGGACGTTAAATATTACCATATTAACGAATTCGAGGTGGTATTTGTGTGATGACGATATATAGGTATGTTTGTTAAAACGGTGGAACACTGGCATCGAGTTAATGAAAAAATGATTTTGGAGATAGATGACATTGCTAGGTCGTTCACACGAGAAAAATAAAAATTTCGTGACAATGACAATTTGTACAGAATGAGAATCATACATGACGGGCTGTCAAATAACATAGAATGAATACTTCCTGTGAGACATGTATTGGACTGGCTCTAAATGATTGTCACAAGTTAAGGCTCAATACATTGAGGATCAACAAACGAACCCATCAATATTTATTATATACTCACCTTCTTGATTCAAACTGGGATCATAAAATTATCAATAATACCAAATCCCAATAATTTTTTTTTTAAGATAATTTTTTTGATGCATCACTACTTCTGATCTTGACCTTATGGTCGGTTGAATAACCTTTTTTTAATTGCAACCGACCACAAGATTAATTTCTTGAAATTTTGTTGCTTCAAGCTCTCAACGTAGTTTTTTATGAATCTTGGTGACAGTCAAAAATCATGGCAAAGGTGTAGAAAGGTGTAGAATACGTCAAATCGCCAATTTTTGTAATTTTTTCTGGAAATCGCCAGAAACGGCCTACAATCGAAAAATACATAGAAATTTTGGCGCGGAAGCTACGAAAAACGATTTTTTCGTGTGAAAAACTGAAATTATAGCCAAAAAACTAGTAATTTCTGAGTTGAAAGAAATCTCATTGTTTTGTTGCTTCAGTCACGGAATTTCGAACGAAATACAAGTACTCACACTTTTTTTGATTGAACACATCAGAATTGAGCATATGTTTTTTCCAAATATCCATTGAAAATATCAGAATGTTTACTTAGAAAAATTCACCATTGACACTGACAACAGTGACTGTCATAGTGACAACACTTTACCGATAACATACGTGATGTGATGCAAAGTTGCCAAACTGTAAATTAGCACAATGTTATATTCGAATTGCCATCAAAACTAACATCATTTGAATCACGTCTGATTATTGAGATAAATCAAAATCAAACCTAACTAACCTAGCATCACTTGAATAACATCTGACTATTGAGAAAAATCAAAACTAACTTACCTAGCATCACTTGAATAAAGTCTGATCAAGATAAATCAAAATCAAACCTAACTAACCTAGCATCACTTGAATAACGTCTGATTATTGAGAAATATTAAAGAATGGGACCAAATTTGATTATGGTGCAAATCAAAAATTTTCAATAGTAAATATTTTTCGAATTTTTTTTAAGAATTGAATATCATACCATATCGAGAAACCAGCACCCACAAAATATTTCAGAAATCGCGGTGGTGCATCATAATATTCGTCTATAACAGTTGTCGATTATTTTCAACAACCAATATAATTTCA
The DNA here is from genome assembly GCA_032362365.1 of Zygogramma bicolorata. Classification (NCBI taxonomy): domain Eukaryota; kingdom Metazoa; phylum Arthropoda; class Insecta; order Coleoptera; family Chrysomelidae; genus Zygogramma; species Zygogramma bicolorata. The sequence continues at coordinate 123,206 of JAVJAQ010005136.1, forward strand.
TCTTCTCATATATTATATATAAAGAGTATATTAAAATGTATTAAAATTAAACATAATTAAACAAAATAAAACTGATTATGATCCAAAATGTGCAATCATGTGAAAGACTAAGTCAAACCTAACTCAACATAGAACCTTTACTCAACAAAATGTTATTAAACTACTTCCACAGCATCAATTAGGTCTAAATATTCAATCGCATTAGCTGAATGCAAAGAAACATCTTCATAAAAAACATACTTACCATGAATTAAAACGCGTGTGGTCTGAGAAATTTTGTGGCGCAGAAAAAGAAGGCAGAACATGTCCATTTTCGAACTTTGAAGGATCATAACTTGCAATTGTATACTTACCATTCGAATACAAAATAGAACATTTTGAAATTGTGGCAACATCGTACCGGTTATCTCTATGCAGCAGTTGTCAATCAAGTGACTGAAATTTCATGAATGTTGATGTCAACTTTTTGACTTGTAGTAATTAAATTCCAGCAATGAATGCAAACTGTATGAGCTGTAATATGCACAAAAACATAATATTTATTCAAGAATAGTATATGTAGATATAATTTCATGGATGTAGTGGTAGGTACAAGGATGATGAAACAGTGAATCTAAGGTTTTTTTTCGAACACTCCGCACATTAATTTTCATTGAAATGAGGTTTTTCTATGGTTTCCGCGCCAAAATTTCATGTTTTCCATTCATTTTAAGGTACCCTGAACTTCCCCTGGCACCCTGTACATGGATTTCTAAAACATACATTCTATGACATTGACATGGTAATGTGAAAAATTCTGTAGTTTATACTCATATTCATTAATTTTTACACCAAAATTATATTTCTTCAATGTATACAAGAAATTTCAGATATAAAAAATTACGTATAGTAAAAAGTTTCATTTCAACCTAAATTTCGTAAGTACACATATGTAGTTATTTTAGATGTACTAAATTGTAACAATTTCAGAGTGAGACAATGAAGTCCTCGAAAGCTTGAACAAAAAAAAAATATTTTTCTGTCTTTGACTGCTACACCCGACCAAACTGCTGTTATAAATTGATGAAATGATAGCTGCATTCAGACAATTAGATTGCAAGAAAAATAAACTTTCTCTAAAGGGGTTCGAACCCACGTCTTTCATTCTCATTATAATGTGTTTTTCCAATAGTTAGTTTTACTTAATCGTCGGCCATAACCATTAAAAAGAAACATGTTTCTGAAGGACAAAAAATTGTTAAAAAATTTGAGGACATACGTATTGCTCACTGAGCTCTGTAGTGCTAAAATTTTGTTTGAGTTCCTTAGTATTCATGTAGAGAATTTTTTACTATTATTCGGTGTAAGCTTCGCATCGGAAATGATGTAGTTATATATACCACATAGTTGTCTTTTTCTGTGAATATTGTTAAAAGTATTGTTCAGTCAAGATCTATTTCGGGTTTTTGAAAGAGAAGTGGTAATTTGTATTCCTTGAACTCTGATATGGGTATTCTTTACTAGGATGTTGCCAAATTTATCGAGTATTCTTGAATATAGCATAAATAATAATAATAATAATATGGAGTGGATGCAGAGGTTCGTAGTGCGCTTACAGAAGAGGCCGACATCTGGCAGATCACCTGTGCCGTGTATGACGCTGTTCAGGCTCTTTCTGGGAGAGAAGGAGGTGACAGATCCTTCGACCCCTCTAGGAAGTATGAATAGCGCATACACAAGATGGAGGTTAAGATCAAGTCGGCGAGACAACACGCGTCTCGTATTCAATGTGTGATGGACTACTTAGCGGCTAATAAACCATTGACGCACGCCGTGCGGCAAATCGCTGCAAAACTGCGGAGATCCCATCACACATATAATCGAGGAGTGCTGCTCACCATCAAGCAGCATTACCCTCGAGAGGATACGAATGCTGGTAACTGCAAAAAAGTCACTAGTGAGGCAGAGAACAGAAGAAACCCTCTCGCCTATTCCAATTGCCTCCGCGTGTTGTGGATAATCCGCCGGCCGCTGATCGGGTGGAATCCTTCTGGAAAGGTATCTACGAGCATCCGCAACCACTCAACCGAGACACTCCAGCCCTGACGCAGTTTGAAGCTTTCTGTAGAAGGCTTCAACAGCCTGAGCCCGAAATACTGCGTCAACCGATAACCACGGATGAAGTTCGGAGAGCCCTTGAGGGTTCGAAGAACTTTGCTGCTCCAGGCCCTGATGGCCTCAATTACTATTGGTGGAAAAAGTTTTCGAACACCCATATATATAGCATGCTTGAATATTGTTACAAGATGTTCACACGCATCTTGTACATGCGTACTCTCCAAGCAGTTGACCCGGTGTTCGAACGGATATATGAGCAAAAAGGGTCGAAGAGGGGTTCCGCAGGGTGTAAGGAGAACCTGCTGATCGATAGATGTATCACGCAGGACTCCGTGCAGTATAAGCGGAATCTTTCTATGGCCTGGATCGACTATCGCAAGGCATTCGATACAACATCACATGAGTTGTTGTTGAACTTACTCGAGTGCCTTGCGGTACCCAATCAAAGAGTGAGATGCATGGAACAACTGATGCCGCTCTGGAGGACCCGCTTCACCATAACATCAGGTGAAAGCAGTATCCAAACAGAGCCGGTCATCATAAGAAGAGGTGTTTTTCAGGGAGATTCCCTCAGCCCTCTTCTCTTCTGCATCTCACTAATGCCATCGTCCGTTGCGCTCAGGAAAACCCGGGTATATAACTGCGGCACCCCTGGAAACCGGAGGCACAAGGTCACCCATCTTTTTTGTATGGATGACCTCAAGCTCTATGCTTCTGGAGAAAGGGACGTACAGCAGTCCCTCAGGGTGGTGCAGGAGTTCACGCATGCTGTCGGTATGGAATTCGGGATTGACAAATGTGCACTGGTTCATCTCAAAAGAGGACGATGCGAGGATTTCGCTGAGAATTCCCAACTCGTAGACGGAAGCATTCTACATCATTTGAATGCCGGAGAGACATACACCTATTCAGGTGTGGAACAACGCCACACCCAAGAGGTAGCCTCGGTGAAAAATGCTCTCCGTGGCAAGTATAGGCAGAAACTACAGCAGATCTGGTCCTCAGAGCTGTCGGGTGAAAACAAAGTTTCTGCCACCAACATGCTTGCCATTCCGATTCTAATCTACTCCTTAGGAGTAGTCAAATGGACTCAGGAAGAGTTGCGGCAACTCGACGTAAAGACTCGCAAAATGATGCATATGCACAGAAGCATGCATCCCAAATCGTCCGTTTCACGGTTATATCTCCTTCGACAACAAGCGGGCCGTGGACTTATGAGTTTGAAGTGCCTTCACAACAGAATGGTACTGGATGGAGCCTGTAGAGTCATCAGGAGTTCGGATTCCCTACACTGCATGGTCCGAGATCAAGGCTGCAGAGAATGCTAAAATGCTGCAGCTGCACACAGACAAGCCCATGCATGGAGTCTTCTTTAAGAACATCGAGGACCATGGCTTGTCTGTTAAGCTGACATTTGCCTTCCTTAGGTCAGGTGAGCTGGAGTCGGAGACTGAAGGGTTCATCATGGCGTGCCAAGACGGTGTCTTCAACATCCTAGTCTACCGGAGCCGCGTGATGGGTATAGAGGTTTCTGATACTAGATGCAGGGCCTGCCGACAGGCGCCCGAGACTTTGATGCATTCGCTGTCATCTTGTGCAGTTTATACGGTCTCGGCCTATATCCATCGCCATAACGCGACCTAACGAGGGCTGTACTATTTTTTTCGGCACTCGTATGAAATAGACAGGACACCGGTACTGGCTTATGCTCCAGGGGATATTAAGTCCGTTGTGGAGAATGAAAGGTGTCGAATTTTTTGTAACTTTTCATTCCCCACCCTCAGGCAAATACAGGCCAATAAGCCTGATATAGTCCTCTTTGACCAGCGAAGTAAGACGATATTCACTGTTGAGTTTTCGGCCCCTGCTGAAACGAATATCGTCCGAAAAGGGGAGGAAAAACGGACAAAGTACCAGGATTTACCTTACGAACTCGGCAGGCTCCACCTGGACTATTCTGTCAAGTTAGTAGTTCTGATTATAGGTGTTCCCGGTGGTTCCAGACCAACGCTACTCTCGGAGCTCAAGATCATACCGGCATGCCGTAATGCGGCAGAGATCTTGGCCGGCCGCAGGACTCACGATTCTCGGAGCCAGTGACCACTTACCCCGCGGTGCGGGGAGTGGTCATTGGTTAATTATACTAGCGCGTTCGTCCACTGGGTCGAAGCAGTGGGGAGTACGGACCCGACTAGATTTGTTTAAACGAATAATAATAATATTTATTTCTGTCTTTGGTTGAAAAGTACATTTTAAAAAAATTTAAGCACAATAAACAAAGAAAATGTCGAGTCCAAGAGTAAAAATAAAATTACATATATATGTGAATAACTACGGGTAACTATATTATAAAACTCAGTCAAGATACTGTAAACAACACAATAACACAAACAGTCTTAAAGTATTAATATTAATAATATAATAACATCTCTATTTCTCAAATTGAAAAGTACAGTTGCTGCAATACTGCTAACAATGTACAATAATTGGAGTCGTCAAAAGCATATGCCTATTTATAGAAAAAAATGTCCTTTTACTCAGTCTATAATTTATAGTTGTTCGATAAACTCCTGAAACTGTAACAGTTCATCTGAAGCACCAATTTCTTCAACCTACATTCAAACACATGAGAACTGGAAGAATCCTTGATATCTTCAGGAAGGATATTGTAGAATTTACAGCCATTAAAATCTACACTTTTTTCATACAATGCTGTTCTATGAGCATTTGACACCAATAGGCCCTTGGAGAGAGTGTTGTGTTCATGTTGATGTGATTGAAAGATGGATTTATGTCTAAATACATATGCACACGTTTCTAATATATATGTGCTGGCGACTGTCAGAATATTCAGTTCTTCGAATTCATTTCTGCATGACTCCCTGTATCCTAGTTGAGCAATTATTCTTATCACGTATTTTCGATTAGGAATACTCTTTGCACGGCTGCACCAGTGCCCCAGTGCAGAATCCCATAGCGAATGTGGGAATGAAAACTTCAGTGATAAAAAGTTTTCAATACATTAATACTACAGTGATTAGACATAACCTAATGGAGAAGCAACATTTTTTCAATTTAGTACAAAGTGCATCGATATGGGGATGCCATGATAGTTTTCGGTGCAGAACAATTCCCAGCATATTTACTGTTTCAACCGGGCTTATCATTTCATCATTTGAAGATATCTCCATGTTGTTTAGGCTGCGATCAAAAAATAACATGATATTAGTTTTGCCTTTGTTGAGTTTTAAGTTATTCTTTTCTGACCAAAAATTTATTTTACTGTATATATCTGCTGTGGTTTTCCTCAAGCTTTCCATGTTCTCTTTTATTATTGGTATAGTATAGTAAAGGGTGTTTCAAAGTACTTTGACAAACTTCAGGAGGTGATTCCTCACAGTATTCTAATATGAATCGTCCGAATAAATGAATGTCCGGAAACGCTTCGTTTCCAAGATACAGGATGTTGAAGTTTTATTTTTATTTTCGGTTTTTTTCGAATAACTTTTGAAATACTGAACTCAATCAAAAGAAACTTGGTAATAGGAGGTTTTTGAGGTGTCGAATTCGAACCTGATATTCTTATTGCTCTTACTCGTAGGGGACGCCTTCTACATGTCTTTTTCTTTTTTAAAGATTCATAACTTTTTTGGGCGTTCTTCTAGCACATTTTTCAGTGAAAAAATCGATTCCTCTATCATATCTACGTAAATAAGCTACCCTTGTTACTAGTCGCTGTAAGCAACCGTTTTCTAAATATTTGGACTTGAAAACTTCAAGTCGATTATTTGATAATCGATGCATGTTGAAGTAATTACGAATATTTTGCTTTTTTCACAAGAATGCTTTGGAAATAAATTTAACGGTTTTGAGTAGTTTTGGTAATTACATATTTTGTGACAGTTAGACGTTTTGTTGAAGTTTCCGTAAGTAGAAGTAGGAAACACTCATTATGAAAAAATGGATTATTTAAACAATAATGCCCATTTATCCGATATGCATTTCGTTTATGGCCTTGCGGATGGCAATGCGCGCGAAGCAAGACGTATTTACCAGGAGCCATTTCCTAATCGAGTACTGCCTTCAGCTCCAACATTTGCTAGTCTCCACCGTCTTTTGGCAGAAACAGGTAGCTTTAAGAGGGCAGCTGATATTATTGAAAGACCACGAGCAGTTCGAACCCCAGAATTGGAAGAAGCTGTTTTAAACGCTCTCGAGGAGAATCCAGGAACAAGCACAAGAGTAATTGCTGAAGCTGTCAATTCTACTCAGTCCACAGTTTGGAGAATTATCCACGATCAACAGTTTTATCCATACCATATTCAAAAGGTACAAGCTCTTTTGCCACGAGACTTTCCCCAACGCATTACTATGTGTCAATGGTTTTTGAGAAAATTGGCTGGCAATCCTCAATATTTAAGATATGTAGTCTTCACGGACGAGGCAAACTCCTCCCGAAATGCTATCACAAACTTTCATAACCATGTTTGGGCTCTCGAAAATCCGCACGCAGTTAGTGAAAGGCATTATCAGTATCAATTTTCTGTAAATGTATGGGCGGCAATGATTGATAATTACTTGATAGGTCCTTTCTTTCTTCTGCTCCGACTGGATGGCGCAAGTTACAGACACTTTTTAGAAAATGAATTGCCGGGACTTCTTCAGAATGTACCATTAGAAATTCGTATCCGCATGTGGTTTATGCATGATGGGGCTCCGGCCCATTTCAGCGTTGTAGCCAGGGAATTCCTTAACACAGTCCATCCAAATCGATGGATCGGTAGGGGTGTAGAATAACCTAACCAGGCGTGGGCACCAAGGTCCCCAGATCTAAACCCGATAGATTTTTATTTTTGGGGACATTTGAAGTCACTAGTTTCATAAGACTCCAGTAGTGAACGAGGAAGATCTAAGAAACCGAATAGTAGACGCCTGTGAAACAATAAGAAACACACCAATAATTTTTGAGCTGGTACGAGTTTCAATGACTAGACGACTGACTGCCTGTATCTTCGCTGAAGGTGGACACTTCCAACAATTTATTTGAATACAATTTAGTTTCGTTTAGTTTAGTTTATTCTACATATTCAAAAATTCCTGAAATAAAATGTTGACATTTATTGCAAATTTCATTGAAACAAATACTGATTATGCACCTTTGATACAAAAATAACTATTTCGCTTAAGGATGTCATAAAGGAACGTACCCAACAGTAATGACCTCTTCAAACGAGTAAAACGTCAAATTCATTTCCAAAGCATTCTTGTGAAAAAAGCAAAATATTCGTAATAACTTCAACATGCATCGATTATCAAATAATCGACTTGAAGTTTTCAAGTCCAAATATTCAGAAAACGGTTGCTTACAGCGAATAGTAACAAGGGTAGCTTATTAACGTAGATATGATAGAGGAATCGATTTTTTTACTGAAAAATGTGCTAGAAGAACGCCCAAAAAAATGTTATGAATCTTCAAAAAAGAAAAAGACGTGTAGGTGGCGCCCCCTACGAGTAAGAGCAATAAGAACATCAGGTTCGAATTCGACACCTCAAAAACCTCCTATTACCAAGTTTCGTTTGATTAGGTTCAGTATTCCAAAAGTTATTTGAAAAAAACGAAAATAAAAATAAAACTTCAACATCCTGTATCTTGGAAACGAAGCGTTTTCGGACATTTATTTATTTGGACAATTCATATTAGAATATTGTGAGGAATCACCGCCTGAAGTTTGACAAAGTACTTTTGAATCACCTTTTATAGTATTAGTATATTTAGTAGTAGTATAAAGTAAACGTTTTTCTTCAATATATCAATATCTATATCACCTACAATAATTTCGGAGTCTGAAAGAATTAGATATTGATATTGAATCCTTCACGGTCTAGAACGGCAGTTTTCCAATCTACTTCGGAAAATTGCAACGTTCATTAAAAAAAAGCTTCCCGTGAAACTTGAATTTATTTTTTGAATAATTTTGAGGTAGAAATGTCCTGAAATCCATTTTTCGTGTAAGCTCCCCCCTGGAAATGAAAAAAAAGCTTCAATTTTTTATATCATTTGTTTTTAGCCCCCGAAGGAAGCTGAAATATTATAAAAGCATAATTCACTGGAAGATTTTGCCAATGAAGTATCGTATTTTTCATGATTTTGGAGGTTGACTTGGAGATACATATTGAAAAATCTTATACTTTCCCATGGCGACGTTTCGGATGTTGGTCTGCCTCGTTTTTCCAGCCTGTTTAAAAATTTGTAACTGATCAGAATTTTTGATAAATAGTCAAAATGTGACACTGGCATGACTAACTCATCGATAGCCATACCAACTGTTGATTTTGATATAACTACTTCGAACTGTATCTTCCCAGTTCAACTCCCCTTCTCAGAAGAGGCTTCGACATAGATCTATACTCAATGAACAAGTTTCAATAACTTTTTTTTCATTTTGCATTTCATACCTTGAATTGTTTATTGGCAGCGATTTTTGTAAAATCTGTTCCGAAGCTTCCCAAAAAAAAGTTCAGAAGTGAAGAAAATCTCAGCTTTTATGTGAATTTTCGAATGGCAAACATTTCTCACTCGTCAAACGAATAGTAAACACTCATTTTTCGACAAATTCTCGTACATTCATGCATCTGAATGACATCCAATTTTTTTCATGATTCAATATACATATTTCATAACTGAATTGTATTAAAAAGGGACCACACAAGCGTCTCAACGAATTTAACTTTGGAATATTTGCATCGGGAGCTTGTAGTCCTTTGTAGAAAATTTTCTTTCAAAGATCTTTTTCGAGTATCTGGAATACTTTTTGAGATTTTTGCAATAAACGAACATCTTTTTTTCCACCGATTAGTTTATAACTTTTGCAATTTTATTGCTGATAACTTTTTAGAAAGTGAGTTTTCGGAAGCCATTTCGAACTGAATGACACCTCGACGATAATTTTCAGTGGAGGTGGAAGGATAAACGATGAAATGGAACTGGTTGCTCAGACAATATAAATATTCTCGCACTTCAATTCATTCAATAATTTTTATGATTTACCATTTACTTTCTGCCCTAAATATCAATCCCACTCATCCCATTGCCATGACATTTTTCGAAAATATAGAGTCGTTTTTGGAGGATTTGTTTTGATAAATCGAAAATTCCCAATGGCCTCACCCTTCAGTTCACTACGTATGGTCTATTTCCATGATTCTTTTTTCCACTGAACATGAATGTTTGTATTTATTGTTAGAAAGTTTTTTGAGAATATGTCGCTTCCTCCGACAAGAGAACCAATTTATCGATCAACACATTGCAAAGGTGAATCTCTATTCCTTTACCTATCTGATACTTGTTCAATTATTCTAGGAAGTATATAGGTACAGTAGAATTGAATTTCCTGAAGTTGTTTTTTTATTTCCCGTCGGAAACTTTGGTATGATGATTTCATTGGTCCAATAAAAAAGTCCATTTACGATATCGAATTGCATTTTGTACTTCACTCGAAAATCTAATCGATTAATATCAAAGCACGAACGATAAATTGATTGAAACTGCAATATGGAAAACAGCATCATCACTTTGAACGGAAGAGTCTCAGGTAAAAAGACACGAGTATTTGGGTTTTTTTACGGTACATTTCTAAAGCCCATTTACGATATGATCAAAGTGCAATATATACCTACTTCATACAACATTCCCTCCGAACTCTGATTTATTAATTTAGATTTGGTTTCACGGTAGTTGAATGTGAGTGAATAACTTATACGGAAAAGCCTTATATTTTCAAATGGAACATTCTCAGGAAAAAACACATGAATGATTTGAATTTTTCACGGTCTCTTTCAAATCATATGTAGATTTTTTACTGTAATTTTACTTAAGATATTTGAATTATGTAGGTGTTGAAAAATTTTAATAGGATTTTGAAATAACTTCGATCACAATTTCAAAGTTATTATAATAATTGTTGAAATATAGAGTTTGTCGAATCTTTTCTTAGAGAAAAATTACCCTAACAACAAACTAATATTTTTGCACTCGACGCGCGATTCGCTAACAAGGTTTGCATCTTCAGAAGCAGAAATTGATACACCAAAGGTTTGAGTCTCATTGCTTATGGAGTTTGTCTCCAAAAATCTCTCTTTTTTAGATATAATATTTAACACACTTTAAGTGTGTCTTTTTTGGGAAAAGAGTATTTATTCATGAATAACATCTGCTGAAAACATTGTTACCATTGGGAATGGCTTAATTTAACATTTCCGAGAAGTATAGATAATTAGGGTCCGAAATACCCAAGTCATAAAACTATATCATCGTCCATAGATATACTAATAAGTCTGCTCACTCTCGCCAGCGACCTAAATCATCATCCTCCGTCCTCGCGCGTCCTTTGCCCGGCCAGTCGGCCGTCAGTGCCCCTCTGGCGGGCGAGCCATTTCGACAGAGTGTCCCCGATTGAACACTTCGCATCGTTCCAGCCGGTTATAGTGAGTGGGCGAAATAAAAATGATATTTGAACTTTTATTTTTGTAGCGATTTGAACATTTATTTTTGTTGTAATTCTCACCGTACCTATTGCAGTGTGGATTCTTGTGATAGTTCACGTGAAAATATTTCATTTTATCGATATCCTAGAGATGCTACAAGGTAATTTATTATACATAATTTATTTATTTATTTATTTATTTCTTTATTCAACGACAAAGACAATTTACAAAAACATATTTAACAAATTGTGAAAAGCTACAAAGTATTTCGAATGTTCATGTCTAATGTCTACATTACAATTTACAATTTTTCAAAACATTTAGCGAAATAAAAAATACAAAATATTAATGAATCCTCATGTCTAGTGACTACATTACTAAAAGATGAAACGAATCCAATACTTACAAGGAAAATAATGTAACAAATCTGATACTTACAAAAAAAATGGTAAGGTAAAGAAAAGCTTTGGAAACGCTATAGCCTTTTCAATTGATTTTTAAAGACCTGAAGTGACACATTAAACAAATGTAAGTTATTAAGGTATTGATTTCCCAGCTCCAGAATACGAGGAATCGGGCTGTTCTAAGCATAATTGGTATGGAAAAAATTTATATGAAAAATTTCAGGGTTTCTTGTATCTTTTTGTTTGATATGAAAAGTTATTACTTGAAGTAGTTCTGGGCAGTTTACCTCACCATTTATCATTTTGAAGAGCGAACTCAAGTTTATAGAGATTCTTCTATCTTCCAATGATTTTATATTCAACTTGGTTAAGAGTTGACTGTACTCATATTCATTTCGTTGAATACCAAAGTGAAAATCACAATTCCTTAGGATTTTTTTTGAACATTCTCAATCAAATCGATATTTACATTAAAGTATGGGTCCCATATAACCAAACAATATTCAAGAATGGATCTTACGAAAGCACAATATAAAATCTTTTTTGTATTAATTGAGAAATCAGTAGAAATTCTCAACACAAAACCTAGCATTTCGAGACTTTTTGCCACAATTTCTGATATTTGAAGATTAAAATTACTATCAAATTTATCTCCCAGATCGCGAATATGTTTGTCTCTTTCAAGAGCTATATTATTTAATTTATATTCAAAGAATATTGGACTTCTTTCCTCAGCGAACGTAATGATTAAGCACTTATCGATGTTTACCTCCGACAAATTATCTCTACACCACATGGAAAAAGCTTCGAGATCTTTTTGTACCAATTCGACATCTTCCCGGCAACTAATTGCTCGGTAAAGTTAGAGATCGTCCGCAAACATAAGAAATTCTGAATATTTGAATACAAATTCTATGTCCGATACAAATAAGTTAATTGAGGACAACTGGTTAGCTCAAGAGACCACATTTTCTAAATTATTTTTCTAAATGCCTAGTGGACAGACGGCGTAACCATACTGTATAATGTGTTGCCTATATCACTTCTACTCTTGCAAACATTTCAAATCCGCCGGAACGTAGCACGTGTTACCATTATTCACGAATTCTCCAAGTGCAAGGGTTGTTCAAGAGGTTATAGTTTTTCAACTCGATTGTATGAGTAACGTATCGTTAGGCTGTCAGGTGAGAATGTGTTTTTATGTTGAAATAAGTGATAATAAGCCATTATTAGTGCCCGTAACTCCTTACGTGTTGTTGATTATGTTTTATTGCATGAAATACTGTATGACTTTCCAGGCTAACCACAAGGCATTGAATGACGTTTTTTACAGGTCAGGCTAAGTGGACGTTTGCGGAGTTGCAACAATTGGATCCTTCCGAGTTTGAGGCACTCATAGATGAGATTCCTTCGGACTGCGAATCAGAGGAGTCGTCGGACATTATCGACAACCCAGAGGAATCCCTAATAATGGAAGGTCCGATAGATGATGTGCGCAGCCTTTTTGACATAGAATCGATGCATATTGATATACTGGATGACGAGCAATATGAACAAGTTTGTCGGCGTGACATTGATCCATCACCTACCATAGCCAAAAAAACTGATGGGTGGAACACAGAGGATGAAATGCCTCTATCACAATTACAACTGCAATTATGGAGACCGACCACAGTATGGACAAGCGATGCCACATTCTGTACAAAGCCCTCTCCATTCATACAGGAAACAGGACCAATCATTCCAGAAGACGTAGAGAGTCCGACTGATATATTCATTCATTTGTTTACGAATTTTCTGATTGAAAAAATTGTTTTCCAAACAAACCTCTATGCCTTACAGAAGAGTGGTGGCAATTCTCGAGCTTTTCTTGCGACAACCTCATCGGAAATAAAGACATTCCTTGGATTGAATATTCTCATGGGACTAAAATCCATGCCCAGCTATAGATATCATTGGTCATCAAGAATTGAGCTGAGAGACCCTTACATAACCAATGCCATGGGGAGAGACCGTTTTGGATGGTTGCATAGTAACTTACAAATGAATGATGATGCAACTCAGCCAACAAAGCAAGACCCGAAGTTTGATAAACTTTACAAAGTTCGGCCGCTTATTGACACACTGTCAGAATCGTATTTGAAATCGTTTGCGCCTAATGAACATCAAGCCATTGATGAATCAATGATCCGCTACAAAGGAAGAAGCAGCTTACGCCAGTATATGCCTAATAAACCTATAAAAAGGGGCTACAAAGTCTGGGTACGTAGTGATGAGACAGGTTATGTCTCACAGTTTCAAATATATAGTGGCAAAGTTGGTGATCTTACTGAAAAGGCGCTAGGAGAACGAGTCATCAAAGATCTTTCTAGAGAGTTAGTTGGTAAAAATCACAAAGTTTACTTTGATAACTTCTTCAATTCTGTACACCTTCAAAAACACCTACTTTCTAACCAAATATATGCATGTGGAACTGCTCGAAAAAACCGTAAGCAGATGCCAACTGACTTACGCGATGACAAGCTGCTGAGACGTGGTGATTCAGACTACAGGGTGTCCAAAGACGGACTAGTGGCCCTCAAGTGGATGGACAAAAAAGCAGTACTATTCATTTCTAATTTTCATGACCCCACAGAGTTGAAGAATGTTTCCAAAAGAAGAAAAGATGGCTCTAGAGAGGAAGTCACATGTCCAGTACTTGTCAATGACTATAATCGTCACATGGGCTATGTCGATAAGTTTGACATGTTAAAATCACTTTACGAAATAGATCGCAAATCAAGGAAATGGTGGCACCGAATATTCTGGTACTTTGTGGATGCTACCGTGGTGAACTCATATATAATATTCAATCCGCGATTACCGAGTAAAATGACCTTGAAAGAGTTTCGACTTTCTGTGGTTTCTGGCCTAATAGGTGCTATTTCTGAGGAATCAAAGCGTGGTAGGAAACGTAATGAAAATATTCCAAACAAATTCAAAACCATCGTGCCACTAGAACTGAAATTTGATAAGAACTTGCATATGCCCGTTCATACAAGTTCACGGAGATGTGCACATTGCAGCACTACGAAAGAACCACACAGTACCGTTTGGATGTGTTCTACGTGCAATGTGGGATTATGCCTGAGGGACTTCAAAAATTGTTTTTATGATTTTCATCGGAACTAGATAATGCCTAGTGGTCACTTGAAATAACCATATCATATTTTTTTTCTTTTGTCACGATCCCACGTTTTTTTGGTTTACAACGTGAATAAACATATCAATCAATACATTTTTCCATAAAAGTTCGTTTTTTTCCACGAAAACATAATTCCGTCCTCAAAGGGTTAAACAGCAGTGGGCCCATATTGGATCCCTGTGGTACTCCTGATGGAACCTGAATGGGAGTAGATGTTGTCTCCGTATTTTACAGACAGAGTTCTGTCAGTTAAAAAGCTATTGATAACTTGCAAAATATTTCCACCTATACCAAGCGCTTGAATTTTAGCTATAAGTAGGCCATGGTTGACCCTGTCAAAGGCTTTAGAAAAGTCTGTATAGACAGAGTCAACCTGTAGCATCCTCTCAAGATTTTCAGTTAAGTAGTTCGTGTAAAGAGCAAGGTTGGTACAAGTGGATTCACCTTCTGAGAAACCGTGTTGTTGGGGAATGAGTAAAGACTTACAGTCCCAGGAAAGTTTCTTCGTAAGCATAGTATAACGCCTAATTGCTCCAACTAAAAGTCATCCACAAATTTGGGGCATTATAGGCACGGCAGCTCAGTTGTATGGTAGCAAGGTGTGGATTCGTTTGAGAGATGGGGCCAAAAGGGCGCCACCCTATTTAATAAGGCAAGAACAGGGAAAATTAAGCAAGATAAACTGAAAGACTCAATTAACTGTTTGATATATTATCTTACCCAAATATAAGTTTCAATATTCTAGGGCTCTCAAAGGTACCTACAGTATAGGCAACACGAAATTATTCATTAATTCATTTCCTTGTGTAAATGTTAATACCCCCCTTATATTGGCCAATATATGAGTTCACAAGTGATTCAGCTAGTTTGCTGGTGAAAATATATAACATAAATATGTTGAAATATAACTGTAATTATTTGAACTTTTGAATGAAATTGTGGCTTATGGAATTAAAGTTCACCAAGGATGGGTCTGACCTTATTCGGAGTCTCTCATCTTTGTAATCCCAGTCGGGAGAATAACAGGATGGATTCCTTGAGGCTGGGTGGTTCGGTTTGATCTAGTCCAACCAACAGAACGGGCAGTCGGTGAAGGACTGAAGTGGCGCTTATCCTTCAGGAAATGGACAGGTACTAATAATGATGTTCGAATAAAATCGAAATTTCTTGATGAAATTTTCTCAGGTGGGAAATTTGGAGTTTTCCCCAGAAATCTCAAATTTTTTGAAATTGGGGCACGAGGCTTCCACAAAATGGCGTCGCTAATCGCTTCATACGGTTTAAAATCCCAAAAAGGCCAACAGATCTACAAATTTATAATGCTAAAGTATGCATTAGTTCAAATTAATAACCAACTCACCTTCCAGAAGGAAAGGCCTTTCAAATAGGTGTTGATGAATGCAATGCAAAACGAAAATGACCACAAGGGCGTCATCTTGAACTCAAGAAATTCTTGAAAGACAAGATTTTTTACTAAAACCTGTCCAACTCCAAAACGAAAAGCGTTGTGAAAAAACAGTTTAAATGTAAATTCGTATTCAGCGCAACCTGGATTTCGGATATGCGACTGACAGTTAAAAATCAGGAGTGCCACCCTTTTAAAATTTCTATTGAGAGAAAGATGTGGAAGTTTCTTCTACTTCAAAAGATCACAATAGAAATCGACGTGAACAAAATCCACCAGAATGGGATAATCAGTGTAATACAGTATTGTACAAACGATTTACAAAATCTGGGTAACTATTTCTTTTGGTAACCTGTCACAAAGCTGCTCCGTGCCGCTTGAACTTGAAATAATAAAACGCATCCACGGACGCCTCAGTCAATGACAGACTGCGGAACGTGTGAGCGGATTCTACTTTACCCACCGTTTAGTTGACATGACAAGATAAACAAATTAACCTACAATAATTAATATTCTGTTTTGATGGAGTCTAGAATATGAAACACTTGAAATCGAAAACAGTTGAATCCATGGTATCGGATGAGGAAAATGGACTTGTTAATACACTAAAAACTCGTCAGCCTTTAGCATAATAACACAAGGAGTTGACACTTCATACACAACCATATTCAAATTTCGATTGAAGTTTAGACAAACTGGTAACACCCAAATAAGGTACAAAACATGAAAGTTTTATGCATCTCGGGCTTCAAGAAAGTCAACTTTAACGTCACAATTACCCCCCTCCAATACATAAAAATTGACATGGGTAATGTCGATTTTTATCACATTTTATATATATTTTTTTGTTTTAAACTCGAGTTTAATATCCTAATTCTACCCAACTAATCTCTAACCTTACTAGCTAGATGCCATGGACTATCTACTATATTTACAAAATTGGCAAATTATTTACAAGAGAGTTTTCTTTATCCTCATGATAGAGTGAATGTTGATTAGTTTTCCTCCATATCAGATCTGACATCATCATCACTACAGGAAAAATATACCGCCTCAAAAGGCTTCAAATCCTCTATATGCCAGGTTCCTACCTTACCAATATTCCCTTCACTATCCTGACATACATAAACAAGTTTTGATTTTTTCTGTATAACTTTACATCTTATATAACGCGGTGCTAGTTTTTTACTGAAATTTTCACTAGCATCAGAAAGAACTCTATTCCTCCTCAATATTTCATCCCCTACAAAAAATTCCTTTTCTCTCCGTCTTAAATTGTATCTCTTTTCATTCTTACGATAAGCGACATTAAGTTTGTCCTGGACCTGCTTGAAAATGTCTGACATATGACCTAAATTTTGAATCCAATTTGTTCTGTCTACTAGATCTAAGTTAATTATTCCTTTTCCATAATATTTCCCAGAGCAAGGTACTTCCCTTCCGAAATTTAAGAATGCTGGGCTATAACCTGTTACTTCGTGAACGGCTGTTCGCAATGCGAAGGCAATTTTTGGGAGTTCTTTATCCCACCATTTTTGATTGTTAGTTATGTAGCTTCGAATAGCTGTCCCTATAGTTCTATTTGTTCGCTCGACATAATTCGCCTGAGGGTGATAATATGGAGTATATTGAATACGAGTATCATACCTTTTAACGAGTTCTTTAATTGAATTGCTGACTAATTGTCTACCATTATCACATATTAAATATTGAGGAACTCCATACACCAGAAATACGTCATTTTCGATTATTTTAGCGATACTTGGAGCCGTAGCATTACGAAGAGGATATATCAAAGGATATTTCGTGAACCAATCACTTATAACCAATATATACTGATTGCCAGAAGTACTACGGGGAAGAGGTCCCATTAAATCTAAGGCTATAATTTGCCATGGAAACCTTACTTTTTTTTCGGATCCTATAAATCCAAATTTGGGATAATTTGGGGCTTTTTGACAAGCACAAACTTTACATGACTTTACGTAACGATAAATGTCACTTCGCATTTTAGGCCAAAAGTAAGAGAGAGTTACCCGTGATAAAGTCTTGAAATATCCTAGATGCGACGCAACTGGTGAATCATGACAAGAACGAATAATTGCTGTTCGCTGTTTTTTAGGAACCAATAATTTCCAATCTGATATGTTTGTATCCAAAGGAATTTTCGAAGGGAGTAACTTATAAACATAGTTTCCTTTAACTGTCCAACTCGGATATTTATCAGGTTGTGATAAAATGTTTTTGCGCATTTTTATATAAAATGAATCTAAATTCGAAAGGTCAATATCTAGGCTTATACACTCATCTGGATTCTCGATGGCAAAATTTTCTAAAACTGATAATTGGCTAGAAACAGACTCGACTGGTGCCCGTGATAGAGCATCAGGAACAATGTTTAAACTACCTTTTCTGTGAATTAAATTGAAATCGAATTGACTGAGCCGTACACTCCAACGCGCAAGTCTACCAGTAGGATTTTTCAATTTGAACAAATATTTTAAAGAAATATGGTCGGTAATCAAGTCAAACTTAACACCTTCAATATAAGGTCTAAATTTCTCACAGGCAAAAATACAAGCGAGACACTCTTTTTCCGTGGCTGAATAATTCCTTTCGGCTCTCGAAAGACTTCTAGATGCAAAAGCAATAACCCTTTCTTTTCCTTCTTGTATTTGGGTTAAAACACACCCCAAACCTGTGTCCGACGCGTCACACTGGACAGTGAATGGTAACGTAAAATCAGGACTCGTTAATATAGGAGCAGAAATAAGTGCTTGCTTTACATTTCGAAATGCTTTCTCAGCTTCAGTGGTCCACTGAATTTTCTGACCTTTACTTCTATTTTTAATCAAATCATTTATAGGAGACATTAAACTAGAGAACTGTGGAATGAAACGCCTGTACCAACTACAAAGACCAGTGAATCTTTTGACTTCGGTTGTGTTTTTAGGCTGCGGAAAATTAACCATGGCAGAAACCTTTTCTGGATTAGTTCTAAGTCCATATTTGTCTATAATGAAGCCAAGATATTTAAGGGATGGTTTAAAAAATTCACATTTCTCCAAATTGACTGTTAATTTTGCTTCATCTAAACGTTTCGCGACTTCAGTTAGTACATTTATGTGTTCTTCAAATGTTCGACTAATTATTATAAGGTCGTCTAAGTATACGAATACATTTGGTTCCATTTCCGGGCCAAAAACTGCATCCATAAGTCTCTGTTGGCATTGAGCCGCATTGGAAAGTCCGAAAGGTAAAACATTGAAATGAAACAACCCCCTACCGGGTACTGCAAAAGCCGTTTTTTCTTTGGAATCCTCATCGAGTGGGATTTGCCAAAATGCGCTGCGAAGGTCTACTGATGAAATGAAATTTGCCTTACCTATTAATGATAAGATTCTATCCACTACTGGGAGAGGATAACTATCCTTTTTTGTAATTGAATTTAACCGCCTACCGTCAAAACAAAATCGAAAATTTCCGTTAGCCTTTTTAACCAATAATACAGGAGAACACCACTCACTGCTTGATGGTGCAACTACATCCTGTTCAATCATCGCATCTAGTTCTTTATTAAGGTGTGCCAGCATGTAAGGAGACATTTGGAACTGTCGTTGTTTAAATGGTTTAGCCTCGCCAGTGTCAATGTGGTACACAAGTTTATTGGTGCGACCCAAATTTCCATCTCTATTTAAAATTTTAAATTTTGAAACAACTTTCTTTACTTCGAGTCGTTGTTGAGGAGTCAAACCTTCCATTGACTGTACGTTATCATTTGAAAGAGCACCGATGTAATCAAATCCGCCCAGGGCGATATTAACATCATTATTCTCTCTAACTTCCCAGGTATTATCCTTAAAGTCAATTTTTATTTGAAATTTTCTACAAAAATCACTACCCAATATCACACAATAGCTTAAAGAAGGTACTAATAAAAATGAGATTACCTCACAAATACCATTAACACAAATAGGAACATCAACTATTCCTTGAACTGTCTGCTTTACTCCGTCAGCAGTTCTAACAAATTTATGAATCGTTTTCTTAATCCTCAAACCAAGAGATTTTACAAATTCTATGCCCCGATTACCGAGTGTACTACTGCTAGCACCTGAATCCAATAGTGCATCAACTTCTATTCCATAAATGTTAATCTTGGCATATGGCCTGTTATCACTAATTTTTTCAACAAGAACTGGACTAACTGAGTTACTAAATTTATTTCTTAATATATTATTGAAATATGATTTAACTGATTCTAAAATCTTCAACTGCTCTTTACTACGATTATTATGTTTTAAGTTGGCCTGAGATTGCGGAGGTCGAAAATGGCCAAGCAGATTATGTTCTACCTCCTCAAACCGTTTCCCTTACAGTTACTACAATTGGATTTGACCACGTCTTGTTTTCCACAAGAATAACAAAATTTTCCTCTTTTTTTTGTACAATGTTTGAAATGATGATTTTGTTGATGACAATTGAAACAAACTATAGGTTTTCTGGAAACGTTGGGATTGTGGCTTTCATTGCGAGAACAACCGGGATTTCTACTTTTGTGATGAGAAGCTATGGACTCATTGGAGGCTGGAGGATTCCCTGAACTGAAAGTATGTGAATGCCCTTGCCCTTCACTCCTAACATTCCTACTTACAAAATCATTTTGACTACTACTTTCTTCAGATTGTATACTGCAATGTCCAAATTCGGTTTCAAAATCGTTGATAAGTGAGCTAACATTATGTTTTCGAACTGAATTATTGCCATGAAGATTCCTAAAAACTTCTTCTAAAGCCTTAGCATCCTGAATTAATCCTTCAATATCATTATACCTGTTTAGAGCTAGTCTTTCAACATACTCTGGTTTTAAGTTTCTCTGAATCCATTTAATCTTGGTAACAACTGCAGGTGGGTTACTTAATCTATTAAATAATTGTTCCATTACAGCAACAAAAAGTATAACTGTTTCACCATCATGTTGTTTACGGTTCTTAATAGCCTCCCACAGTTCCTCATCATAGTCTTTGTTCAAAAAATCCTGGGTAAGTCGCTTAGAAAGAGTATCCCAATCTTTGACTGTATTAGAAACATACCGAAACCATAAAAGAGCTTTACCATCAAACAAGTCCAATGCAGAATCATAGAGTTCCTCATGTGAAACATGTCTAGCTTTAGCAAGTTCATCCACCCTTTCTAAAAATGCTTTTACCCCCATTGTCTTTTTAGTTCCATCAAATTTTACATTCCATTTATATACAGCTGCTGGTTTTGACGTTGACGGTACAACTGTCTGTTGAGGAGTACTACTTGGTTGTGAAAATGGTAAATTAAGAGGTAAATTTGTTTGAAGTTTGATCTGATCTTCTAAATCTGATTCTAAAGACAAACAGGTCGCATATGATTCATTTTTAAAAGACACTTCCTCTGGTTTAGATATATCAATTTTCATTCTACGGATCCTACCCTCAACATGTCCTAACCTAGCCTTCAATCTCTGGTATAAAGAATCAGTTGTTGTGATTTCAAAATCTGGTATTTGACTAGCAATGTTGTCCAAAGTCGCTTTAATTTGGGATTTTTCTTGATCGAAAGTAAAATCATTTTCAGACAATTCAATGATGCCCTTTTTCTCCTTACGCAAAGCAGTAGAAAGAATTTTTCGTTTTTCATTCATATCTCTATTTGTAATTATACCTCTTATTCGAAGTTCATAGTCCATCTCATCTAGTAGCAAAAATTTTGGCTTAACTTGGCCTTCCATATTTAAGAAATTTAAGGATTATAAAAATCAATGAGGTTAAAATTCAGAAAAAATTAATTAAGTATGCAAACAAGTTGAACATATATGCCCTGTCAGGACTAACCACCGTATCCACTCCAACTTTCTATTCAAGCATTACCAATTATCCAAACATCAATTTCACGAGAGAAAGTAAAAGCAATAAATAATGAATATAGAAATACATGAGTTGAATCTGAAATCAATTTCGCATAGTTCCCACTCCAAACGCCATCAAAATATTCAGAAAATCAAAAATTCAAATTTACAGCTAACACAGATCGGGCCCCACGTTGGGCGCCAAATTACTATAACGCCTAATTGCTCCAACTAAAAGTCATCCACAAATTTGGGGCATTATAGGCACGGCAGCTCAGTTGTATGGTAGCAAGGTGTGGATTCGTTTGAGAGATGGGGCCAAAAGGGCGCCACCCTATTTAATAAGGCAAGAACAGGGAAAATTAAGCAAGATAAACTGAAAGACTCAATTAACTGTTTGATATATTATCTTACCCAAATATAAGTTTCAATATTCTAGGGCTCTCAAAGGTACCTACAGTATAGGCAACACGAAATTATTCATTAATTCATTTCCTTGTGTAAATGTTAATACCCCCCTTATATTGGCCAATATATGAGTTCACAAGTGATTCAGCTAGTTTGCTGGTGAAAATATATAACATAAATATGTTGAAATATAACTGTAATTATTTGAACTTTTGAATGAAATTGTGGCTTATGGAATTAAAGTTCACCAAGGATGGGTCTGACCTTATTCGGAGTCTCTCATCTTTGTAATCCCAGTCGGGAGAATAACAGGATGGATTCCTTGAGGCTGGGTGGTTCGGTTTGATCTAGTCCAACCAACAGAACGGGCAGTCGGTGAAGGACTGAAGTGGCGCTTATCCTTCAGGAAATGGACAGGTACTAATAATGATGTTCGAATAAAATCGAAATTTCTTGATGAAATTTTCTCAGGTGGGAAATTTGGAGTTTTCCCCAGAAATCTCAAATTTTTTGAAATTGGGGCACGAGGCTTCCACAAAATGGCGTCGCTAATCGCTTCATACGGTTTAAAATCCCAAAAAGGCCAACAGATCTACAAATTTATAATGCTAAAGTATGCATTAGTTCAAATTAATAACCAACTCACCTTCCAGAAGGAAAGGCCTTTTAAATAGGTGTTGATGAATGCAATGCAAAACGAAAATGACCACAAGGGCGTCATCTTGAACTCAAGAAATTCTTGAAAGACAAGATTTTTTACTAAAACCTGTCCAACTCCAAAACGAAAAGCGTTGTGAAAAAACAGTTTAAATGTAAATTCGTATTCAGCGCAACCTGGATTTCGGATATGCGACTGACAGTTAAAAATCAGGAGTGCCACCCTTTTAAAATTTCCATTGAGAGAAAGATGTGGAAGTTTCTTCTACTTCAAAAGATCACAATAGAAATCGACGTGAATAAAATCCACCAGAATGGGATAATCAGTGTAATACAGTATTGTACAAACGATTTACAAAATCTGGGTAACTATTTCTTTTGGTAACCTGTCACAAAGCTGCTCCGTGCCGCTTGAACTTGAAATAATAAAACGCATCCACGGACGCCTCAGTCAATGACAGACTGTGGAACGTGTGAGCGGATTCTACTTTACCCACCGTTTAGTTGACATGACAAGATAAACAAATTAACCTACAATAATTAATATTCTGTTTTGATGGAGTCTAGAATATGAAACACTTGAAATCGAAAACAGTTGAATCCATGGTATCGGATGAGGAAAATGGACTTGTTAATACACTAAAAACTCGTCAGCCTTTAGCATAATAACACAAGGAGTTGACACTTCATACACAACCATATTCAAATTTCGATTGAAGCTTAGACAAACTGGTAACACCCAAATAAGGTACAAAACATGCAAGTTTTATGCATCTCGGGCTTCAAGAAAGTCAACTTTAACGTCACAATAGAATCGAATATCTTAGCCATCTCTGACTGATTGCAAACTGCTCTATAATTCCTAATATTTTTCTTATCTCCTAGGTTATGTATTGGTTTCAGGAAGCTATTTTTCCAATAATCTGGAAAGGTGCCCCGAGAAAAAATTTGATTGAAGATATTTCGTAGTGGGATTGCTAAAGTGTATAGACATTTGTGTGTGAAAAATAAAGATATCCCATCATTTCGCATTGTGAGCTTAGGTGGAACAGAGAGAACGTAATCTATTATATCCGTAGCAGTGATACTGTAATTGTTGATATAGATCCTGTTTTCAAAATTAAAATTCACTGTCTGGTTATTATATACCATTGAAAAATAAGAAGCAAATAAATTGACAATCTCGGAAGTATCATTACTGACTTCATCTTCATAAAACATGGCAGAGGGTAACTTATAATCCTTTCTTTTACTCTGAACATATCCCCAACAATACCTATAGGTAAAAAATATTTCGGTAGTAGTATGATGTAGAAACTATTCTATAACCAATGTTCAAACTCTATTTTGCAGGTGTCAGCAGTCTGAAAAAGCATTTGGTTTCGTTGGAAACCACAAATATGCCAACTTAACACCTGAGGAAGCCTACATTAGAATGAAAATTCGTCAAAACCTTTTGACGATGAATCGTTTACTTTCTCTGGAAAACATTTACTAATACTATGTGCCCTCAAAAATTCCAACAAAATTGAAAAAAAAAATGGATAGCTTTTTTCGAACTTGAAAGTTTCAGACAAGAGAAGAAAGAATGTTACGAATTCTCTGAAATTTATTTTGGGAAATAGTAAGCCTCCAGCTTACTATTTCCTCCGTTTCTAAATGGTAAATATTGAAAATTAAAAATTATAAATTTTTATTGACTCGTAATCTTAATCAGGATTTTCTCGAGGATTACTTTTGCCGAATCAGAAACGATTGAAAAATATCGAAACGTTTCAGGACAAAAATTAAGAAAACATTTCTCCTATTATAAAAATAGAATCAACCAATTGAAGGAAATTGATATCAGGAGGAAATTCAGTGGTTTGGATTTTTTACGTAGATGTCTCTTCAAACATTCTTGACATCCCTACTTGTTTACACTATTGTTCATTATCCGATAGAGACAAGTCTACTTCATTTTGTGAGCTCAAACGCTTGCAACGGTAGTAAAAATATATTTGGTGGTTTAACAGTCCCTCCTAAATATGTTTCAGAGTATTTGATACGATTAGAGAATATTTTTGTTTCGAATTTTAATAATCACTGTATACATGATGGTGTAGGAAACATATTTTTGAAAAAATATTCCAATGTAGAAGTTACCCATCCATGAAGCAATTTTTCCAAAGAGTATTTACTCTTCATTGTTCACAAGAGTTCGAATTTACCACACAATCAAAGGACCACGCACGTTTCTTATGGAAAATGGCTTTCCGTGAATTTGTCTGAAATTTTGGTATGGTGTAGATCTCGATGCACTGATCAAAAGTGTCCATGGGCACAGACTCCAAAAATGGACAGTTTTCGAGATATGGCTCTATCAATATCAATTTTTTACATTTTTGTGGATTTTGGCACATAATCAGGTCCCTCTTACACTTAGGAAAAACGGAATTTATTGGATTTCGGTGAAGATATGACACTATCAATATTCGATTTCCTTCATTTTTTAGATTGTGGCCCATAGTCGCTCAACTGTTATACTCAACAATAACGAAATTCTATTCATTTTTGTACAGGAATTGACTAAAAACAATTGTTCATTCGTTTCAGATTGACCCTTTTGAGAAAATGTATTTACACTGCTCGTCACTGACGATGTAGCTGGGCTATCATTCTCAACTTTTGTATTTCCGTATTCGTAAATCCAACTCTTTAGGGACGAAACGTAACTTTCTGGCTGTGGACATTGCTTGACTCACAGCTTAATGATTTAAATATTAGAAAATTATTTCAACAATTCATTTGGCCAAATCCTGCATGACTATGCATAGGATTACCGAAAGATTTTTTCTTCTGAAATGATTCCAAAACAATCTTCGGAAAACAGATCAAGAAGTTACTTTGTGCGCATCGAAGAATTATTTACAACTGGCAATATCAATCTAGACATTCAACCGTCTCCATCTAAATTGTTGGAGCAAAATCTTGACGTTGATTAAATATTCTTGAGAATGAGTGTTGGCAATCTTTGAATATTTGCTACTTAATCGCAAACCATGCATGAATCTCGAACTCATTGCAGTCGTTTTTCCTTTACTTCAGATAGGTTTTTCGGAAATGGGGTTCTATCCGCCGCATTCCTAACGTTTGAATATCTCAGCTCACATAGATGCTATCATGATCTATAAGGAGGTCGAGAAAGAAAAATAATGGTAGGCTCTGAGAAAATCGGAGGAAACAATTATTAATGTCAGAGTATCTGTCATTGAGTTCGAATTCATTGTTTTCGATTTGTGAAGTGAATATCTCAGAAGATGGCACATTTTAATAGAATCCAGTGCTTTGTATGTAATACTAGACTTGCTCCTGGTCGAATGCAGTCAATCCGTGGAAATGAAGAACAAGTTGAACGGGAAATAGCAATTTCAAGACGTGATGCGAACGGTTATCCGCCGCTTGCAATAATTATGGACCAGACAAAAATATGTATAAACTGTAACAAGTCGATTTCAACCGAAATATCACTTATTGAACAGGATGCAGCTTGTCTTCGTTTGAATGTTTTGTCGCAAACAACGAGCAATTCGTGTATGATTTGCAATTCAGTAGTGAATATTCGAAGATTGTCGAATGAATGTCGGGCTAACATATTCATTCTCAGGAATATTTATGTACCGGAAAGCGCAAGATCTTGCCCCCATCATTTAGATGAAGACGGCTATATGTTGAGGATATTATTGGCAGGATTGAGGTCTACAAACCGACCTTATATAATCAAAGGGCCACAGTTGCAAACTCTTCTGGAACAACTTAGAAATCAGGCAAATGATTCGTGGCAGTAAAAAGACGAAAATAGTTTCGCAGATTAGGATTTATATGGTTTATGTGTTCCTGTTTTCGAAGATGGATTTCAGAGGCATATAAAAAAAGGATCTTCTGGTATTCCTGTGCAAACTGAAGCAAGGTTTGTCAGATGAATTTTTAAAGGTCATTTTCAAATATTCAACTCGTCAAGCTGTGAGTCAAGCGATATCCACAGTTAGAAAGTCACTGATGTTACGTTTCGTCCCCCAGAATCTGGGATTGAGATCAATAACCAGAGACGAATTTATAGCAAGACATGTAACTCCATTTGCGAATACCTTATATAACCCAGAACCAGATTCACCA
>JAVJAQ010005138.1:0-16105 GCA_032362365.1 Zygogramma bicolorata
TAGAGAAGCCTATCAGACATAAAACTCTTCCCAAAGCACACTACTGAGGAGGCAAACCATAAGACTCTGATGCCAAACTCGATCGAAATGACGAGTGTAACAGGTATCGTTTCTCCGATTTTTTTTTATTTACTGTGGATGAATTCTTTCTCCTTATTTTGATGGGGTTCTCAATCCTACATTCTGAAGGAGTAAGAATTAATATTGAAATCTTCATGAGTGTTGAAGGGTAGATTTCTAATCTACCCCGAAAAGTTGCTATGGTCGAGCAACATACCTCTGCCCGAAGAGTTTCCCACTTGCAAAAAAATCGATTACTGCCGGTAAAGCAAATGAGAGATAACAAGGCAGTCTGAAAGATTAACAGGTGGGTGTGGGCGTCCGAAAGTTGCAAATTTTCCTCAAAAAATAACTAACTCGTGCGAGGCCCATAACTTGTGAAAATAATGAAGGTTATGTGATAATATGGAAGAAAAATTGTCAGAAGGCCGAATGGTAGATGAACGGGTGTCAGAAGCTGTCGAAGAGGAACAAATATCGAAAAATTGACCTGTCAAGGTAGATTCTGTCGATTTGTAGTTGTATTCTACACATTTACATCTATGAACATGCAAAATTTTAGGAGCTGAAATGGAAGAGAAATTCAGATATTTGGGTTCGAAGAGCAAGAGTGCCGTTAAACCGCTTGATGACTCGCTCGATTCATCAACTTCTTTTCATTCGATTCAAATGTCTAAACGGGATTCAAATAATAATTCAAAAAATTGTGAAAGGGGTTCAATTATATTTTGACAATTTACAGAAACACAGGAAATACCACATATATTTTTCTTTCTCATATTATGAGTTGAAGAAAAATATCACTTTCCATGATTATAAGATGATGATTTTTTTTTCGATATCTAACGAATATCTAACGATTCATTCTGTCTCAGAATCGGCATCAGTTATTCCTATTTTTTTAAATCTATTTAACGTCGACCTATTTCTACTATCAGACCCAATCACCGAGGCCGGTTAGCACACTTTCCCCAATCGGAAATTTTCCTGAACCCTCCGGTATTCCAACCAGAGGTAGAAATCTTTCACGAGCCCAACATCCATGGACTCGGGGCCGCCGGCTTCACGTCCCCTCCGAAGGACGGCATTTCCTCAATATATATTGTGATCATTGAAATATTGCCTGCGAGCTGTGATATATTATTTTGCTGCAGTTGTATGTGCTTTTAACGCGGTCTTTTCCTGCATGGGGTTACCCATCCAAGTAATAAACGCGCTCGGCGCTGCTTAACTTCAGATATCGACCTGAAGAGCTGGTTTATTCCTGTTTCTTCTTCAGGCTCGACACATTTATCTCTATTGTATCCATTTTCTTCCTCCTCAGCTGAAATTAATGAATCGTCGAATGATTGAATGAATCTCAAACATGAAATGAAATTTTGCCTTGAATATCACCTTACGATCTCACAATATCACCGAGGGTGGAAGCCGTGGGCCTTCAAACCATTGAACGTCATAGACCATTTTCATTCAATCCCACCCAGAAGTTTCTGGTTGGATCTGCTTGTGTTGCATTTTCCACAAAAACTCTTGATAGTGTGATCGGTTGATCTGCTGAAGTTGCTCAGTGGAACAGGGATTCCCTCAAAATTTTCCGTTTTACAGTTACGGAGGAACATTCGAAACCTCACGTCTTTATTTTTTTTTTGACTCATCCATACATGTGGCAAACCAAATACTTTATTATTGCATATACCTTCTGAATTCAGTGGCATACCCAAATGAGCTGTTTCTTCTTGAACCCTTTATTTTTCAATCGTTACTGAAATGGACGATTATGGCCCTTCCTGAAAAACGCCAGATTAATATCATAATCTTTCAAGGCATGGAATCCAGGCAGTATTTTACATAGATCTGTTCCTAATATTGTATAGAATTCATTTACATTCACAACATTTCTATTCCGGAAACTCCACTTTCATATAAAATTCAGCAGGTATTTCGTGCAAGTTACCACACTTGATAACAACGATGTCTTTATTCGAGCACTTGATTACCACATTTGAATTTGGAGCCATTCTCGAGGCATGATAAAAATATTTTTGTATGAGCCTCTCCATGGGAAGGGTATTCTCCGTTTGAACAACATTACCATTATTATAAACGCGGATGAATAGTATTGAACAAGGTTCAACAGAATGGTGACATGAGGAAATCAACCAGAGCTTCTTTGAATTTTCCAAGTACTTTGAAAAAAGAATTTGTCCTCGTTTGTTCCGGATCTCAGATAATAGTCTCATGACTGCTATGATAACCTTTCTTTAATGAACGTTCACAATTTTCAATCTATTGAGAACGATACCAATCGAAAACTTCATGAACTCATTGAGAATTATAATTTGTAAGAATCCGTATTTATCTTTAATGTCTCATGAATTGATTACATATTTTGAATCGGAAAGAAACCATCAACAATTACCACATCAATTTATGCTGGTAGAGCACCATCATTGCGGAAAATTTATGTCAATGCTGAATTCTTCGTTTTGCAAAAGGTATCGGGATCAACGGAAACGAGAATATGTTTTCGATATATGTAATTAGATTCCTAATATTAATGCCAATAAATCACGTTGCATGCGTACTTCTTGAACTGTTGATAAAAATTGTTTGTTTTTGATTACAACGGAAAAATTGATTTTTTTTTCGTGTTTGGAGATTCAAATCTGCAACCATCTTGCAACCATTTTAAAATGAATTTGTCCTGTTGTTCTTTCTCTTTCTTCTCTTCGCACTGCGACAAGATTTATGTTGTACAATGAAAGGTTGTTCATCAATCGAAACGATTTATATTATTTTTCGAAACATTGATGAATACATTCAAATCAGCAGAATCTTTGGTAATTCGATTTTTCTTCGAATTCGATGTTGCATTCTGAATTTTCTTGAATCCACTATATAGAACACATGGAAAACATTTGTGGACCTCATCTCATGACTCTCTGCCAATACCGAGTTGGTGAAGTGAATCATTCCCGTCAATCTTCTCGCCGCATCAGGATTAACGGTTTGTTTCAGAGTTAAATCTACTGGATTACGCGAAAGAGAATTACACGTTCTCTCTATCCTAAACATCCCTCTTTTCAATTCTTCCGCATGTTGTGGGTACGTTTAATCGACCCTCAACAAATCATCAAGATATTTCAGTGTGCATTTTGAATAATTATATTGATTGAATTTAAAAAACAAGCTCCACAACTTTGAGATCATGAAGGTATACAAACCGAAATTACTCACACGATAGCTTCCACTAAACATCTAGTAATAATTGACGAACTCAGTTCACAGTTATAATACTGTTCTGTCTTTTCATGAAGCCCATTCAATGTGTCCTGTTTGTAATCCGTATATTCTTGTATTGTTGTCGAGAGCTCTTTATCAATACATTCCTTACTGGAAAACATTTCTGATTTGATTTCCGTCAAATATTCTACAATATCCTGACAAATAATTATGTGAGAGGATTTTAGAAATTTTTCGACATATTTAAGAATCTTTAATCCCGTTCGGTGTAACCGTTTACATCGATTGCCACTCATGAAACCTTCAACTGGGCCACTATACTTTATCATCATATGAGTTATTCCAGAAGTGAAAACATTTTCCCAAAACCTTGACATGCACTTTTTGCAATGGCATCATATGTCACCTACAGCCTGTAATTTTGTTGACACTTCCTGGTAGTTCATTCATTTATTGATTGATTGGCATTCCAGATCACGTGATGTCACAACCTAAAGTTTCTGCCGCCGTATTGGTTCACTTCGTCTTTTAACCAAATGTTGTATCTGGAATGCCTAACAGGTGGATTGGTAACGTTAAATTAGGTCAGGTCATGTTAGGTAACGGTGTTTGATTTTTGCGACAACAATGGATAGCTGAGTCATAGCTAGCTGGAATGCACTTTACCAAGCGATAGTCCTGATCCAGTCATAAGATGAGGTACTTTCGATCAATGTTTAACTTACATATGTATTGTGAATAATAAATCAAATGAGGGTGTGAGAAAAAAATCATTCAACGGCACAGTTTTTCGGAAATTGCAAACACTATAAGGATGATGTGTAATAAAAACTTACATTACTTCCAAATTTATATTTTGAACCTATTTGTTACTCTTTCGTCTAATCAATCAAGATTGGGTTTCATTCTTGAACTAAAGTTATTTATATATTTATAATAACATACATATGGAGGTTTTGATTTTTTGTATCGCAAGACCAAGAGACTAGTCTTGGTCTTGATACAAGTTCAAGACTTGACTCTCGAGACCAACCCAACTAACATTTTAGGACAGTCATTCCGCATGCCGGGGAGAAATGTCTAAAAAAAGGATAATACCGGTAGTACAGGCCTTGAATATTTAACTTCAAAGTATAAATAATTTATAAGTAGCAACCTTGGTTAATTACAGGAAAGTAATCACCAGTAAATTTCCTTCAAATTCCATAAGCCATTCTAGAGCAAGAACCATGTGAGAAATTACCTATTTTCTCCTTCAAAAATGACCCAACCGTCGCAAGGATTGGGGCGGTTTGAATTCATTCTGGTATTCAGGGTATCATTTACGAAGAAAATGTCATCATAACCCAATGAATGTTTTGGTATTCTCTCTTAGTGAATATTCACCTAAATGTGACTAGATATAAACCGTTACGGTCAGGGAATATAAAGGTTATTTAACAGGTCTAATGGTTCAATTATTAACTTGATTTCATACCGTAAGAAGAAGAATATTGACTTAAAGGTACATTTCAAAAATTACGCCATATTTAATTAGAATATCTGTTTTACCCATCAATAACTATCGATAATATATTGAATTTCAGTTTATTCTGACGATTCATTTCTAAATAATGGCTGCATATGACATTTTAAAACCATAACTATAGTAAAAGAGTGTTTTTTTGGAGAAAAAATTCAAACATGTGCAATCAATCTAAATTATTTTTGCATTAAATCGCATATTCAAAGAGGCCCGTGAATTTTATGAAGGTAAGAACCATCATTTTACAGAAAATTTCGCGCCGCAAGAAGAATATTGTTGAGGAGAGAACATGTAGCTACCGTATGACAATAATTTTTATATTCCCATACTCATTGTCAGCATTTTATGTAGACCATAGATGATTCGTTGTGGCAACCAAATTATGAGAAGTTGAGATAGAGATAATATGTATATATGTATGCTATTCATAAAAAGAAACCTCTCTTCGTTTACTCATTCGTCCAAGGGAATAATTGGTAACAGAAAGGTTGATTTAAGCTTAATATTTACTCATTTCACTGAATGTCCAAATATTTCAATTTCCGACGTCCAAATTACTTCGAATTTTTTCCCCACGTTGGCAATTACATGGTAAAAATTACGTGATCTAGTCTTCTTTCAGAAAGGTCGCTGACCTGATCGAAGGTAAGATTAACGTAATTATAACTAAAAATGTTAGTTGGGGAGAACAATGCTCTCTCCCAAGACTCTCTCTGAATGAAAAATAATGAATTTTACTCAATAATACGAAAAATCAGATGGATAATGTTATGGCAATTTATTTCAATTCCTCAATTTTCATATGGTACGTTTTTGATTTCTGTTCACTAAAAATCGAAAATATATTTTTTTCAAATTCAGTATTGTGGTTTAACAGTTGGAAACAAATAGGTGTAGTGATTCTGGGGTGCTTTTTTCGTTTGTTTGCCATGGTCTACAGGTTTATACTCATGACGTTTCACCTGCAGCTGTTGTAGGCCTCAGTAAAGTATATGAGGTATCAAACGCAATGTTCTCGTTCTCACAGCACGTACCACTTCGTTCGTTTCAATTCTGTGTGTCGGGGATAGGCGTAGTTTGTTTTCTAGTAACTGGTTTTGGTCGTGTATTCTTCAGTGCAGGTAACTAGACTCTATTGATGTTCATACCTTCTTTTTTTCGGTTGAAATTGTCTTTCTGTATCTCTATGGCCTCTCTCTGCAATCGCGGATAGTAGCTCAGAGTCCTGTCGAGCACTTGGGTTTCGTCAAAAGCAATTACGTGATGGTCTTCTCCGAGTGCGTGTTCTGCCACTGCCGACTTATCTGTCTGTCATGGGAGACAATTTCTCTTATGTCATCTTCATGCTTAATGTTTGATGGTTCCAATGTAGATCGGTCCACAGCTACACGGAATCTGGTGCACACCTGGTATTACAAGAGAGCCGTGGGTCTTCTCCCAACCGGATATTGATTTCAGACTAACACAAATTGATGGCTTATTCGTTACTTTTACAGGAATGAAGAGTGCTCGAAAGTTACAGAAAAGCCGTCAAAGGAGTTGATTATACGAAGTTTGAAGTTCTGGGGTGATATTTTCATTGCTGTAACTTTCTGAAGGAGTATGTCAATAGAAAATGTAAAAAGAAACTGATAGCGTTCGGGAGAGTCTGGAAAACGAATTCATCTGGGTAGTAGATTGAGATACGTGCAGAAGCATTAGGATTGAATTTCTTGATAGAGCAAGAGATAGTTGTATAAAAAATCAGGTATAACGTACATGCAAGATTCGTACCTAGCCAATTATTTTACGGAAAAACTCCATTCGTCATTTTTTTACAAATTGTTTCCTGATGGACTGTGAGAAAAACTTTGTCATTTTTGGTATTTTTGCCAATTCTCAGTGCGTACGTAAAACATCAATTGAAATAATCATCCTCAATAATTGAAACTTGAGTTAAATTTTTTTTCTGGCGTCTAATTGGAACACACAATTTTTGTCTGAAAAATATTGAGTTTAATAGTGCAAGTACTTTTATATTTTGAATGTAAATCTTTCTTCCTCAACTATGTTTTCTCCTCAATGAAACTTCATAAAAGGGGATTTTCAGGTATATTGTATCTGAAAATGAAAACGATTTTCATTTAAATTGACCACCAGTTAAATTTGTTATTAAAATTTTTTTGCAAAAAAGGAAAACGCAATTTTTTCTTTCCACATTCCTAATTCCCCAGTCTGAAACTGGGAGGATGTTGATTTAGATATCTACCACAGTAGTGGTTTCTTCTTAGGTATGAAACTTCTCATAATTGATCTTCCATGCAATAATCTCTTGCTCTACAGGCACTTTGCAGTTCAAAGATGTGCGTACAATTCATGGGGAAGGACACTAGTCCAAATTCTTGTCCTAATACTGACAATGGTACAAGAATTGTTATGACTTATCATTCGGTCACTAACCAATTATTTCATTGGGTCACACTCTATGCTGAACATACTAAAAATCGGAACAACGACAATTGATAAAAAAAATGTAATATCGCCTTATTTCATATCGACAAAGCACTGAATTCTAGCATCGTCGTTCTTCGTATATGATGTCGTCTGGTGAGGTTGCGTCTAATGCGTTTTAGCTGTTCTGAACATAATTCCGAATATGCCAAGAAGGAATTCCACGTAGCTGTGTATATGGGTGAGCACCCACTACGTGCAGAACGTCTTGAATACTAACATACCGAAGTGAAGGCTCAAATAATATCACCAGAAAGTATCGTAGAATTACGAAATGTCGCTTGAGCATCAATATGGGTATCCTGGAATGGGTGATTTCTTTAATTTTGAGGTGAATTATTGACCATTTTTATGATATTTGACAGTTATTCGTGAATTGGTTTCTGAACTCAACACATGTACACACACACACACACATGTTGACATCAGAGCTGAACAAATTCACAATTTTCATGAACTGATGTCATATAATTAAACTGGAAAATGAAAATGTTTAAGGTTTTTCATTACCATTGTACTGGAAAGCTTCCTTTCATACTGTTTGAACGTCATTATTTTGTGTTGGATCGATATTTGTCCCGTAATACATGCATGAAATATAGAAATACGAATGACTCCCAGATATATTTTTTCTTCTATTTTTATGTTAGTTTTCAGAAAGTCTGTTTTGATTGGAGATGAAACATTTTCGATACCTCAAATCGCGTGCTACTTGAAAAATTATGTCGAAGTAGCATGCACGCCGCTGAAAAAAAAATCAATATATTTTGCGACAATTCACAGTATCATCATTAATTTTGTTCACTCGATATTGTTTGTTATATACATATCACAAGGTAGAAAGCGTATCTGCGATTTGTTCGAGACTTGAAAAAATACTATAATACAACTCATGTAAAATATTCATATCACACTCGAGAGTTCGAAAGCTTTTTCGAAAAAATATTCAACATTATAAGTGAATTGTACATATCGTTCTACGTCTCCTTTAGGATTTCACAAAGTCTCATTTTTTCGGCTGAATGATTTTATATCTAGTAATTCAATAATGAAATGACACCAAAACATTTATATAGAGGGGGTCGCAGAGAATAATGTTCACTATGAATTCCTGTGATTTCGTATATTTGTTTGATTTTTAAAGCAGTCCGAAGTTGATCGTATTCTCAAACACTCCTTATGACACATACAGGGTGTTTTCGAACTCGAGTCATTTATTAGGACGGCTTGTAGAACTCGTCAAAAGAATGTGATAAATACCAAAAATCACCTATATAGAAGAGAGTGAGTTTATATTATTAACAATTATTAGAAAAAATTAGTATAACTACTTTTCTTCGGGCTTGAAGGCCTTCGTTCTTTGGAATTTCTTCTTAACGTTTCGCTAGCGCGAGTGGCCAGCTTCTTCAGAGGCTTACTCATTTCCGATGACTGAACGTTTCGATTTCTCAAGGCGTATTTATATTGATGCAGGTAGTCTGAAGTGTTAATTACTTCTGTCGGGTTCGGGGAATAATCAAAGTTATTAGTTGCCGCACTACCTGCCGTGATTTCATTAGTTATTCTTGATTTCCTCAGAATGGGATTCCAAATTCTGTTTAGACTCAACGGAATTTTTCCCGATAGACTAAAGTTAGCTCTTATCAACCCAATTTATAAAAAAAATGACCCTCACTCTGTCGAGAACTATAGGGGAATGAGCTTGTTGTCCAGTTTTAGTAAGTTATATGAAATGAACTTAAAAAATCAGCTATTATTATTTTTGACTTTCTGTTAAAATTGTCCGCATGTTTTTGGATCTCTATTGCTTCCCGTACCAGTCGGCTATGGTAACCCTGGTTGGGGGCAATCAGTTTTGCATTTTCGAACAGAATCCTGTGGTCACCCTCACTCAGTGCATGTTCCGAAATAAAAGTAGTTATACTAATAACCTCGACCACAAAAGCCTTAACCATTTGGTATTAGAAAAAATATCATAATCATGTTGAATGGATACCGTTTTTACAGGAAGTATTCAAAATTATCCTCATCAGATCGAGTAACGCACAATCTTGCTCGGGAGTCCATTACTCTATACAAGCTTCGAAAATGAAATCCTGGTGCCCACGAATTGAATCACAAGCATTTCCAGTGCGCTGTAAGAGTTCTTTCAGAGTATTTACTGCTCCATCATGATACACCAACTCTTTCAAATAGCCCCTCAGAAAAAATCTCAAGGCGTTGATTCCGGGCAGCGAGCAGGCCAAGCGATGGACCCATTACATTTTTTTTCAGTGGGGCTATTTGAAAGAGTTGGTGTTTTATGATGGAGAAGTAAATACCTTCGAGTAGATTCTCCGAGTGAGTTTGTGATAATTTTTTTTAATTATTGTTATTATTGTAAGCTCACTCTGTTTTTATGCAGCTTTTGTATAGGTGCTTTCTGGTATATCAACTCCTTTCGACGAGTTCTATAAGGTTTTGAAATAAATGACCCAACTTTGAAAACATCCTGTATGAAAATGAATGTTCGTGCTTAGTTTTCCATTATCATTTCATCATCGCTATGATTTTTTTTTTCATTGCCATGTTATTACCAAATAAGTAGTTTTATTAATTACTTGAAGTTTTATATGTATGGTTTTGGGTTATGTGGGCAGGATTTCCAATTTTGTGATAAGTATTTTGACTTTTTCAAGCGTGCATATTGTGATATTCGATCATGTGTGATTATTTCATTTCTAATAAACCCCTAAGGACAACTGAAATAAGAACTAAAAAGGCGAGAGGAGTAAAACCTTGCTTGATCAAATAAGATTCAATGGACAACTACCTAGCTAACATTTATTACATCCTATCGATTTGAACTAACATACACGCTTAACGTGTTGTCGATACCGAAAAAACCTTGAAATTAACGATGTGAACTCTTTTACATCAACATATTCTGATCGTAAGATTTTCAAGTTGTGCCGATCCAACAAAATCCTACTGCAACCAGAAACCAGTCATCTTGTAACTCTACACACTGAAAATACTTCAAGGAACAACTTTGCGTATTTTCTCTGGGACAACCTCACAGAGAATAAAAACCGATTCTTGCGAAACTCTTCAATATTTCCGTCATCCAGTTCGAATGCCCTCTGCCTTATTTTCTCCACACACTTTCGTATTGGTATTCTTCTCATGTATTATATATTCCTTATTATGCATACAATTTTTCCCAGTCGAAAAACGTACGTGAGTATTCGAGTTATTGTACGTCTACTGGGAAATATATTACACTTCCAGCGTTGAAATAATCGCGGGACAATATAATTGACTTCTTTATTTTAGTTCAGGACAACGAGTACCGAAAGATATATACATTGTGTATCACATCTTCATTCGATTGAATTTGGCAGTAAAGTTATAGAAAAATATTTCGTCTGAAAGTTTAGGATATCAATGTACATTTTCAATGCACATTCTCGAATCAGTTGTAAAAGTGCCCAAGTTCCAAATGAAATGGTGGCTTATCAAAGTTAAGCTTTTCAAATAGAACAACTCAATATTATTTTCCATATAAGGATTCGATTGAATTGAGATAAATAAATGGAAATCAATGTCGAAAAGTAATTCGATTCAACTCTTATCCTTATTATTGTTCAATGGAACACGTGTGGTGGTTTTGTGAACTCTCTCCACACGATAAATTATTTGTTATTACAATATATGAAATATAAAAAACGATGCTTGAAGAGAAAGAAATTCACTACAAAAAAATACTCAACTTACGGAACTCTACCGTCAATGGTGCTCGGTAGTGTAGTGGTTATTGCATCCGCCTGAGGTTCGATTCGACACCACGGAAACACCATACTGGAATTCACTCATTGAAAGGTGAGGCCTCCTTGATAGATTGCTCTCACAAGTTACATCTCCTTAGTGTTGGCGTTCGTAGGGTAGCATCATTTGGTTTACAGGAAAATTCATTGAAAAACTTCGAAAAAAAAAATAAATAAAAAAAAATTTTTTTTCAGTATTTACGTTGAAATCAGAGATGGAAAAAGATGCTCCCTAAACTGAAGAGCTCAATTTTTCTAATTCTTGAGCCCACTGTTGGTGAGCTTTGAAACAGATTCCTTTTGTGCAAAATCTGAATATTTCTCTAGGCTTTTAAATTAACAGTTGAAAGCATGAAATGATCATTTGAGAAAATATCTTTCTATGCAGAAATAATTGATCACATTAAACACTTACCGAAGAGTTTTGGCATGAAATATATTAGTCGTGGACTCTGAAATTATGTTTGACTTTTTCTTGGGAAATTTCTTCTTGCACTTCTCACTCAGTGAGGTTTATCCATTGAATATAATGAAAAAAATAATCAATGAGTAAATTTTGATCTGATTGTATAGGAGAGGTTTTTCTGAGGGATGAACAAGCTGACGACAACCTTTACCAATAATATAATTGTTTTTTAAAACAAAAGATGCTGAGAATGAATCACCTGCTACCAAGTCGAACACATTACAGACGACTGACATGAAATTTCGCATTCCTCAAACGAAAATGCAATTGAAACTGTAAATACATTTATTAACTCCATTGATTGCGTCAGTTGACCAAAAATTTATTGAATATACGAGAAAGTTACACGTGATAATATTATGTTATACATTAATAATTATTGCAACTGAATGCTTCAAAATCTCCAGAGATAATGATGAGAGAATATTGGGAACACTAGCCAATAAACTGGTTGAGATCATAACCTATCATTAATATTTCCATTAAATTTCCATAGCAATTGAAAACTGCATAAGTTACTTCACCATATTGAAAGCACATTATCGATTGTAAATGGGAAATTATATGGCAATTGCCGTATTATCTCTCTTCAGATATCTAAATCCGAAGGAGCGTTTCACTTGGAACTCTTCAGCTATTTGAATGAATAGGAAATTCTCACGAAAAGGCAATATGGATTCCCAGAAAACTATGTACACAGAATGCCTCAATGTCATTTCATGAAAAACTATTGGATTGTTTTGACAAAAGGGTATGAGCCTCAGCTTGATCCAAGATCTTTAATTTCGTAAATCATCCACTAATTATGAATGAAATGGAGACAGATTTAATGAGAGGGCCTGCACTGGATTGGGTAAATTCATATCTCAGAGATAGAAACCATTGAGTCAACATAATGGAATCTCGTCAATATATGAGCCGTTGCAAAAGAGCAATATGGTGGCCAGACTTTGTTCATTATCATAATACATGATCTCATTCATAACATGCATCAAGGACTTCTAGCATTGTATGCTGATGACAACGCAATAATTATGATAAGCTTACAGAATCATCGTCCATTAGTATAACTGTAATGGAAGAATGAGCGAAGCCTATAAAATAATTTTGAATATGTCGAAGATCAATTACATATGAACAGTTACTTAGGATTCATTTGGGAATTTGTGACCAATCGAATACCAAATTCTCAATAAGTAATAAATAATAACAATAAATAAAAAATAATAATTCTCGCAATAGTATTATACAATTGAGGTTTTGTCTATTCGAATGAGATAACATGAATCGTTTTTTGTTCTGACAGCCTTACCATGCTTGAACAATATAAATAGGTACCTACTAACTTCAACTGGGTTCTGATGGTGATAAAATATGTCGGTCACTAATGAATATTCATTTGAATAATATAGATATGATATGGAAGTGAGGTACCGAAAACAATCCACATAAAACAACTATATAAACATCGTAGAAGAGTCAGAGACTTGTCTCCCTTCTATAAATATATCATATATATATATATATATATATATATATATATATATATATATATATATATATATATATATATAATAGAATAGTTGACAAGGCTATTCGATAGTGACCGACATATTTTATTACCATTAGAACCCAGTTGAAGTTAGTAGGTACCTATTTATATTGTTCAATCATGGTAAGGCTGTCAGAACAAAAAACGATTCATGTTATCTCATTCGAATAGACAAAACCTAAATTGTATAATACTATTGCGAGAATTATTATTTTTTATTTATTATTATTATTTATTACTTATTGAGAATTTGGTATTCGATTGTTCACAAAATCCCAAATGAATCCTAAGTAACTGTTCATATGTAATTGATCTTCGACATATTCAAAATTATTTTATAGGCTTCGCCCATTCTTCCATTACAGTTATACTAATGGACGATGATTCTGTAAGCTTATCATAATTATTGCGTTGTCATCAGCATACAATGCTAGAAGTCCTTGATGCATGTTATGAATGAGATCATGTATTATGATAATGAACAAAGTCTGGCCACCATATTGCTCTTTTGCAACGGCTCATATATTGACGAGATTCCATTATGTTGACTCAATGGTTTCTATCTCTGAGATATGAATTTACCCAATCCAGTGCAGGCCCTCTCATCAAATCTGTCTCCATTTCATTCATAATTAGTGGATGATTTACGAAATTAAAGATCTTGGATCAAGCTGAGGCTCACACCCTTTTGTCAAAACAATCCAATAGTTTTTCATGAAATGACATTGAGGCATTCTGTGTACATAGTTTTCTGGGAATCCATATTGTCTTTTCGTGAGAATTTCCTATTCATTCAGATAGCTGAAGAGTTCCAAGTGGAAAGCTCCTTCGGATTTAGATATCTGAAGAGAGATGATACGGCAATTGCCATATAATTTCCCATTTACAATCGATAATGTGCTTTCAATATGGTGAAGTAACTTATGCAGTTTTCAATTGCTATGGAAATTTTGATGGAAATATTAATGATAGGTTATGATCTCAACCAGTTTATTGGCTAGTGTTCCCAATATTCTCTCATCATTATCTCTGGAGATTTTGAAGCATTCAGTTGCAATAATTAATAATGTATAACATAATATTATCACGTGTAACTTTCTCGTATATTCAATGAATTTTTGGTCAACTGACGCAATCAATGGAGTTAATGAATGTATTTACAGTTTCAATTGCATTTTCGTTTGAGGAATGCGAAATTTCATGTCAGTCGTCTGTAATGTGTTCGACTTGGTAGCAGGTGATTCATTCTCAGCATCTTTTGTTTTAAAAAACAATTATATTATTGGTAAAGGTTGTCGTCAGCTTGTTCATCCCTCAGAAAAACCTCTCCTATACAATCAGATCAAAATTTACTCATTGATTATTTTTTTCATTATATTCAATGGATAAACCTCACTGAGTGAGAAGTGCAAGAAGAAATTTCCCAAGAAAAAGTCAAACATAATTTCAGAGTCCACGACTAATATATTTCATGCCAAAACTCTTCGGTAAGTGTTTAATGTGATCAATTATTTCTGCATAGAAAGATATTTTCTCAAATGATCATTTCATGCTTTCAACTGTTAATTTAAAAGCCTAGAGAAATATTCAGATTTTGCACAAAAGGAATCTGTTTCAAAGCTCACCAACAGTGGGCTAAAGAATTAGAAAAATTGAGCTCTTCAGTTTAAGGAGCATCTTTTTCCATCTCTGATTTCAACGTAAATACTGAAAAAAAATTTTTTTTATTTTTTTTTTTTTTCGAAGTTTTTCAATGAATTTTCCTGTAAACCAAATGATGCTACCCTACGAACGCCAACACTAAGGAGATGTAACTTGTGAGAGCAATCTATCAAGGAGGCCTCACCTTTCAATGAGTGAATTCCAGTATGGTGTTTCCGTGGTGTGGAATCGAACCTCAGGCGGATGCAATAACCACTACACTACCGAGCACCATTGACGGTAGAGTTCTGGAAGTTGAGTATTTTTTTGTAGTGAATTTCTTTCTCTTCAAGCATCGTTTTTTATATTTCATATATTGTAATAACAAATAATTTATCGTGTGGAGAGAGTTCACAAAACCACCACACGTGTTTCATTGAACAATAATAAGGATAAGAGTTGAATCCACATAAAACAACTATATAAACATCGTAGAAGAGTCAGAGACTTGTCTCCCTTCTATAAATATATCATATATATATTATATATGTTACAGTGAAGGATTATATATGTATATATATATATATATATATATATATATATATATATATATATATATATATTATGATATATTATATATTATATTATATTTATAAAACGATTTTAGTTCTTTCCTTTCATAATTGTTGAAGTTTTTCTGTGTTTTGACACAAAAGGGCGGATTTGTTATTCCTCGGAATCAAAATGTTATCTTTCATCCTCATTCTATATATATATATATATATATATATATATTCCATACTATATATATATATATATATATATATATATATATATATATATATGATATATATATATATATATATTATATTATATTTATAAAATGATTATAGTTCTTTTCTTTCATAATTGTTGAAGTTTTTCTGTGTTTT
The DNA here is from genome assembly GCA_032362365.1 of Zygogramma bicolorata. Taxonomy (NCBI): domain Eukaryota; kingdom Metazoa; phylum Arthropoda; class Insecta; order Coleoptera; family Chrysomelidae; genus Zygogramma; species Zygogramma bicolorata. Next base: position 15,716 of record JAVJAQ010005138.1, read on the forward strand.
GACACAAAAGGGCGGATTTGTTATTCCTCGGAATCAAAATGTTATCTTTCATCCTCATTCAATTGAGAAGAAGCATTGCTCTTCCATATAACCTGAAAAATATGTCTATGTGCAAAACTATACCTGATTCGAAAATTCAGTGAATAGGAATTGTTAGCTGAATTGATAGGTGCAACAGTTATTACTATCTGGTGAAAGATTTTCATAAAACGTATATTTATGCAGTTTCATCCAGATATTCCACTTTTCTAATACTCTAAGGAATTCCATACTATTCAATATTGAGTTGTGTATAATTTTTTGGCACTATTTTCCGATTGATGATATGCTTCCGTATTAGTATGTTTTTCCGGCGACAAGATAAAGAAAATGAAAGATTGACATCGAACC